>VYXF01000691.1:537844-753499 GCA_013397295.1 Polioptila caerulea
CAACCAGATGGAAGTAACTCATCCATCAAGGAACTCGTCATCCTCATCACATTAACTTTTTATAAAAAGCCTACTGCTCCTTCTTTGATCCACACAGTTCAGCTTCCTCTGTTCTGTGTGCTTTTACAAAATGAACCCTCTCTAACCCCATCGCCACTGTCTCCTTAAATCATTGCTACCTATCACTCCACGGTTATTTTTAAACTTTACTTTTATCAATACTCATCCTGTAGCTCTGGGAGATATTAAAAGTGTACCAGGGCAAGGAAGGGCGTTTCTGACACTTGCTCCCTCATTCATCAGCCCCTCATAGGCCCGTTGGTGACAATGAAAAGATTTCACAATACTGTGCGGCAGAAACTCATTCTCCCACTCATCCATCATGCTCAACCTAGCAGCAGTTCTACTGACCTAATCTGTAATGCCTCAATGCTCACTGGAGATTCCTTAAAGGCACCCTTCATTGTTGTTAGCTACAAAGAATAAGCCTGTGCCATTAGATAAGGAGACTAAATGGTGCAAGAATTAATGCAATACTGTACCGTCACCAAGTCGTAGGTTCAAAGACTAAAGAGTTGGAGTCAGTTTAGAAGATGGCTTTTATCTGAATTTTGTTGTAGATGATATGAAAAGGAGATGAAAGTAGTTTAAATTCACTTCTAGGTGTAGATAGCAGAAGTGTGAGTCACTACCACTAATTTATTGCTTTTTGACACTTACAGGCTAATGGGCCCCAGATACTCCACAATCAACCAAAAACCACATTAGAGCCCCTTCTTCAGAAAATGACAGTCACAAGCAAGGAAGCCAGAGCTGAATACTCTGATGGAACATACTTTTTTTTCTAAAGGGAAGAAGCAGCACCCATGTGAAGAGCAGATATGAAAATATAAGACAAAATGAAAAATGTAGTACAGATTTTGCAAGTAGGGATGCAAGAGACAGCTAGATGTATGATTCTATCACATTGACATAGCCATAAAAGAATGACAACACAAAGAGTAACTGATGAACATAAATAAGTAAATAGCAATCAATGATGAGTGAAACAGTCATTCCAGAAGAGCTCAAAATTTATTGTGCCATTTCACTTAACAGAGTTAACTATATTTTTTAATGGGGCAATGGATCAGTCATTCACAAACAAGCAAACCTAACAGCACAAGGTCTTCTGCACATTACAATGCTATTTGTCTAAGACATTGTTGGTATGAGATTTAGAAATAACTACCAAAAAAAAAAAAATTATTATTTAACCACAGACATAAACACGTAGACAAATACTAATTTGTTACTCTGCCAGATTCTTTAGCTCCTTTTCTGCTGTGAGTACTATCTATGTGCCTCAAAGACAAACATTTATAGATGTTTATAGATGTCAGTCTATGGCTTGTATTACACTCAGGGATCAAGGCTGACATAATTTGAAGGGGCTAAACCCAGAATGTAAGAACAAAACCCTGACCTATGTATATACATATCAGCACAGTATACAAAATTGACAAAAAGTAGATGTTTCAGCTACAGAGCTGTGTTTTAAACACTGAAAACAGGGCACAAGAAACTAAAAGACTTATTGAAAATCCCATGACAGCCTGACACAGGGTTAGAAATTTACCCCAGTATAAATTTTAGACCAGTTTTCTTATGCAAGAATTCATCTTTCTATCTCTACTTTTACATCCTAAGTAGAAAATATCAGGGCTGGATAGAAGGAATGATTAGTCACAATCCTCAAATGCAAAGTACTACATGATGCAAAATGCTTATAATTAAGTATCTACAGTATGTAGTGGACAAAGAAATGACCTTTCTCTGTTCTCTAAATACTAGTGAAAACATAGAAGAACAGAATATATACTACAACATATTTTTTTTTTTAATAGAATGGGCTGTTCTGAGCAAAGTAAGCATTTTTGTTTGCAAGAGCAACAAGGAATCATGCTAAGATCTGCAGTTTTAGTAGACTGAAAGCCTGTACAGCTTGGGTTAGCATACAATATTTATCTGTCCTGTTCAAAAACTGGAAAGGAACTACAAAAGCCAAATGAGTACAGCTCTGTCTTCAACAGTTTTTAGAGTTCAAGCACTATACTGAGATCACTTTTCTCTACTTCCCCTAAACAGAATAAGCCTTGCAAAGTGCTCTACACCTGCAACATGCAAGGTCACTTATCAGGAAATATTCCACATTTTACAGGTCAAAAACATTCAACAGGGCATATTGCATCCACAAATACGCAGGAACGGAAATCCTCAAAAGAATATCAGTAGTATAATTGTAGTACTAAATACATATCTTGCATTACACTAGTTTTTAGAACCTTATTGGAAATTCCAAGGCTAGACATCCATTTCTTCCACAAGACTTCCAAAAGCATTCACAACTATTACACTTGCCACGTTCACATTTCCTTTTAGCCTCTAAGGTCCAGTTGTCACCTTGGGTTATCTTCCAAAAGCAGGACACCCAACTTTCCCGTAAGTATCTGCTGTTTGGCACTTATCAAAATTTCCTCATTCTATTATGTGAATATCTTATGCCATTTGTCTTCAAAGAATCACAAATTCAGAATTTACCCAGCCTAAGACATTTGTAGAAATAAAGACTGCTACATATTTTTTTGGCAACAGTAAAGAAATTACACCTCTAGAGAAACAGAACTCTTTTCATAAATAACGGATTTATGGTGTGTTCTATTGAAAGCACTTCCCAGGAGAATGTTAGTCAGCACACTCTACTATGTAATACCTTCAGCTGTATTAGCTTTTCCATAAGTAATTTGGTATGCCTACCCACTTGGAGAGGAAAAATAGAAGAAGAAAAAAAGAAGTTGCAAGCTTTTGCACCAACATCCGTCCAATATTTAAGAAAGAAAGCAGTGACTCAAGGATTTGAGCTAACCAAGGTCCCTGCAGAATATGACCCAGGAAAAATATTACATGTAGATGGTGTATGTTAATCAGTCATCCCTGGAAATTGCATCTGAATCACGTCTAATCAGTAATAACCAAACTGTCATACTCTGAGATGACTACATTTCCCAGAATAGCTAAGACTGTTCCAAGGATCAAGATTCATTGTCCCTGTCCTGAACAATTAAGGTCAGGATCCTCCAACATTCAGGTTAGAGCTGCTTCTGTGTGGCACAAAGCTTCCTTGCAACCTGCAAGCAGAATGAACAATTCTGAAGACACCCGCCCCCCTCTTAATTCTTGGAGCTCAGTGGGAGACCAATCCATGGACAATTTTCTTGTCCTGACTTGATGAGCTTAAAATTTTATCAGAAGAAAGTAATATTACAGCTCAAATGAACGGATAGATGAGAGAAAGCCACTGCAACAAAGGCATACATAGCGACCTATAATTTGGACACCACAAATCATAATTAAAATGTAAAAATCTCCAATATAATGAACAGATGGCTAATTTAACGTGCTTATAAAACATGCAAGCTTTTTCTTAAATCATCTTGGATAAATAAGGCATATTGGCAATTGTATTTATAATACTGTAGAGTTGTTAAAATGTATTTACTGGGAGCAGGAGAGGCATGGACTGTCACACTGAGGATGGTATGGTTTTCTATGGTGGAGGAAGACAGAAGGAGGCTTTTTATAACCTTAAAAGGCAAAACCATATTTCAGAAAATGTTATTTAACACAATGATGTGATAAGGTGGAAATGCTCTGACCCAAGACAAGCTATTATTGCTAACTATTCCCTAAACCCCACTGCTGGGCTTTGGGCTTGTTTATTTATTTATTTATCAGTCTTCCACGTTCCTAAATCCAGCTGCAAAGCATCCGATCTCTACTTTCCTCTTAATGGCTCTTTATGTTGAAGAATGATTGCTTAGAGAAATGGGTTTCAGTTTTCAACAGTCTATTTTATTAAAAAACCAGTTGCAGCTCTAAATATTATAGGCACATTTAAAATACTAGTATTTTCACAAACTAGCATACAGCTCCAATACAAAAAGAGAAAGTTTTTTATACCAATAAAATAAGCTGTAATAATGAATTATGTATATTTATATATTTATGTAGTGCATTATATCCCAAAATACTTACAAAAACAAATCTGCAAAGTAGCTGAGAGATGCAAAACTCCACATATTAAAACTAGGTGATTTTTTTGACAGGTAAGTAAAATCCCTTCAAGATAGAAAAGAAAGGGCATAGGCTTGGCAGAGGAGAAAAAAAATATGGAAGCAAATTGCGTGTTTAGATTGGCAAAATGAGTCTAAAACATCTTTAAGACTTTTAACACTGTATTTAATATTGATCAACAGAGAAAAACGAGCAATATCCACATGCTTTTCATTTACGAGCACATGATAGGGACCATGAACTCACCTACAAATCCCCACAACTGAGATCACATCATCACTTAACACTTCACAAAGTCTTGATAATACTGTTGTCTTACAATATAGAAATTTTGATACTAAAATGTGGCTCCTATTATTTCCTAAGTATAATCTGAGATTTCTTAACACCTTTTGTCTGTAAAGTCAAGACTCTTAAGTACCATGGACCAAATGCCAAGATATAAGAGAAAATAATTAATCTTTTTAGTTACTTTTTTTTTTTTTAATATATTTTTCTCTAACACTTTTACAACAAAATCCATCATTTTGTGAATTTGAAGGACTGAAAGCTAAAAACTTTCCTTTACCTGAATCTCAATGTAGGAAGTATCACAGATTTATAATGGTGAAGAATGAAGAAACACATTTTTCATTTCTGCCAGTTGGCTTTACAAAGCCAATGGAAAATGAGAGCATTTGATACTTCCAGGGTACCCCCAGACCCAAGAAAAGGAAAACTCTAAGAAGAATTGTTAAAATGCCCTGGTTCAGTGGGAACACTTCCCTCTGAATTGCATAATAAATTGTGAAAATAAGACAGCCTAGAAAATCTCACCAATCGTTCAAAATACCATTATATTAAGAAGAAAAATACAGGACACTGCAGAGAAGTTGGAGGCATTTCATTAGAACTGTAGCACACCTGAAGCTGCACCAGTATCCAAGATTAGGTGTACAGATTCAAATTATGTGCAAGGAGATTTCTGCATAGTTTCATGTTGACAAAATGCAATATTTATCCTAACACAAAGATAAGGTTCATAAAACACTAATAGCATTGTCTTTTCTGGTAGAGCCTACATATAAAACCTGAGATTAAAGTTCCTGAACATGAAAACAAACTGCTGAAATAAACACACCTGCTGCAGAAGTAATGCCAAATTTCAATCCAGACTGTCATAAATACAAAGTATATAAGAGTGCTGCTGGAAAATAAGTAATACTATAGTCCAGGTGCTCTACGGAATGTGGTTGCCAGCCAGGTATTTTCTGGGTATTCTTTTTTAATCTGACCTTAAAAATAGTCTGGAGAAAGCCATTTCAGAATTTTTCTTCAACATTTATCTCAAAAATGAGCCATTTGATTCGTGAACATCTCTAATGTATATCATCAGTGACTGAAGGAGTTTTTTTATATGATTTTTGACAATTTAACAAGTCCTCCTGACAAATTAAATGGTTGTGTTGACAACTTAACTGTACTGCCAATCAATATTTTCAATTACTTTCATTGTCATTCAGAAAAAATACAACACGAGGTCATACAGTGGTAAAACCAAGTAAAGAAAATAAAATGATGCAGAGTTGTGGGGGAGGGGGGCACTGGGAGGGGAATGAAACTTTGATGCACAACATGCAATTTAAACATTCTTTGTTTTTCAGGGGAAAGGTTAGGTGTTTCAGACTAACTACTCTAATTTTAGACCTTGGTGACATCTCGTCGAGAATACAACACAGTTTCCTTTCTTCCCATAAGATATTTAAAAAGTCATTAAATTTGAGGAGCTACCACATGGCACTTACAGTAAGATCCTCTTTATTCCATCACTTCACACCACAACCTCCACGCTCTTGACTACTAAACCAGCCCTATAGAAGGTAGCTGTGAGGGCATTTCGAGAGCTATGGGTCAGCTACAGATTTTTTAAGTCAGAATCTTAGGACAGAGTTCTGACAAACACAGCTCTGTGCTAGAGAAAGCACTGTATTTTCAAACATTGGTACCACAGTGAAGAAATACCTCCTGCATGTTGGACTACAATGACAAACTCCTTACTGTAGCTCTGCTGGGAAATGAATGCATAGTGGCAACTAATTTTTACATAAAACGTATACTCAAAATCTGTAGCAATCCACTGTTGGTATAAAAATATACATTAATTCAATGATCAAGAAATTCAAATTACCTTGTGAATTTCCCTTTTCCTTAACACAATGGGGAATCAAACTATATGATTAATTAAAAAATAACACTAAAAAAAGGCAGTTTAATCCCAATTCTCTTTCCTCCCAAGATATGAATATAGGATACAGGTATGAAAGCTAAGTGTCAGCAGTTACCAGAATCTGAATGTTTTCTGCCTTGCCAGTTTAAGGTATGCACAAGGAAATTTGCAAGGGGAACCTGAGCTTTTGGAGCTCTGCATCCACAGTTGCTTCAGACTGGAACAGAGCAAAGTAGGCAGCAACAGGAAAGGACACAGACTGGCACACAGCTCAAAGTGAGCAGAGAACAACATGGATTTTAAAATATGTTCAAGGAAACATACTCTTAGAGGCAAAACAAACAAACAAACAAAAATAGCAGCATGTGAAGACACTTGTTGGAAACTGCAGTGATGAAGGTAGTGTGTAGATAAATGTCTGGAAGTTGTTACGAAGAAAAGTGAGTGTGAAGTATATATGAAGGTGAGTCTGGTTTTCAGTTAATCCAAGCATAAACCTTTTAAAGGTGAACACCCCAAAATCAATAGTCATTTTAGAAGCAAAGTACTGCATATATTACCTATACTGTGAGAGACCAGATAATCCTCTCTGCGTGAGCCTAATATTGTTCTCTTTTTGTCAGAATTCCCCTCTTGGAAAAAGAGCTATGATAGAGATATTTACTAATATCACTCTAAGCCCCCCTTGTTTAAAGGATTCAAGAAGTCCAGGACTATTAAAAACCATTACCAATAAGATGAGTAAGATGATATTGCTGGTCACTCCATTTATAGATCCTGCTTCTCCTGCTATTAAAAACCAATTTATTTTTCACTGTCATATGGGGGAGGAAGAATGGGAGAAGCTTTTCAGGCAATTCTGTATCTCACAATCCAGACCTGAGAAATAAGGGGGCAGAGACAAGAAAGATGGTTTTATCCCTACAAGGTATCTGGAAAAGGGCATACTGATATAGTGGTTAAATGTTGCAAAGAACTATAGTATTTCTGGCAAAAATCCAGTCAAGTCTTTACCCAAAAAAACTTTAAAATTAAGAAAATGATCACAAAATATTGCAACTGACCAATTTACAGTAATGTCTTTAAGTTCAGTTCTAGCACTTGAGGTGAATTTTAAAATCCTTTGAATTAACTATTAGTTATAATTAGTATTATTATTTTGGTTTAACTTAATTTTTTTCTGTTCCCTTTCAACTCTGAGACCAGTTTTAATATTTTCATCCTTTACATTTAACAAGTTATATACACAGAACATCATTTCAGTTAGCAAAGGCAAGCAATTGGCAACTCCTCCCCTTCTTTTAGCAACTGTTTTAAACAAAGAAAGATCATAAGTGCTTTGCCTAAAAATAAAGAAAAAAAATTAAAAATAAAATAAAATTAAGATTAAAAAAAAAAAAGATGTTACATCATCAAGTCTTGGTCATAGTAAGATGTGTTGTTTCTATTCAGGTCAATAAGCTTCCAAAGTTACCAATACAAAGATAGACTTTGGTGCAATAAGAAAAGAAAAAAAAAGAGGTCCTGTGAAGAAGCAGAATACAGAAGTTTATGTGAAAAGACTGACTTCTTGAGGCAGATTCCATTGCTTGTGTTGCTGCAAAACCAATGGATCCTGCACAGTTCTGTTAACCATCAGCAATTATCTTCCTGTCAAAGCTAAAGGTAACAAATTTCCCCATATCCAGCAAGGCTATATCATCAACCGGACACCAGCATCATTTGACGGAAACTAAATCACGACACCAGCCAAGAGCTCTGACAGACAAATGTGCTGCCTCCGAAAATCTAGGCCTATCACTCAGAGGAGTAAAAAAGGTTCTCTCAGATGGTCTTTCTGAAAAGAGATTAAATGTTGTAGATTCTATAAGTACAGTACCAAGCAAATCCTAAATATGAGAATTATTAATGGACTTTACTACTGGTCTTTTTAATCTTTTGCCAACATATGTTCGTCTATTTTACCTTGGTCTGTCTTGTTTCCTGATGGACATAAATGGCAGGAACCGTGCATTATCCTAGTCTTAATCAGAGACAGCAGCACAAGAACAATGTACCTCTACCTATCACTCGGATAACACTTTAGCACTTGCTGTTCTTTTATAATGAAGACTGTGTAATAAAAGATACCTCTAATGCATCCTGTCCTTATGCTTAACAATAACATTCATTTCATTATATGCTACATAATGGGAATACCACTTCTTAACCTGCTCAGTAACAATGTACTGCATTATCACAATGCAATTGCAGTTTGGCTGGAATTTCCTGATAATCTGTGGCTGGAACTCACATTCTTTTCCCCAAAGGGACATAGAGTACAGTAGATCAGCCTGTAGCTGCAAAACTACAACTGGAGTACGGCTATCTTTAACCTATGTAATACCCAAGGCATAAAATCATGGTGCTTTGCAAAGTGGTGCTTTATAATGCTAAATACAAATCAAAGAACTTTCATTGACAGGTCAGTGAGATATTTTCTATACAGGATCTAGTGTCACATTAAAGGTAATCACAGATACAATTATCTGGTGGAAATTCCAGTGGAAAGCCTGGGAGGGGGACCTGCTGTCTGAGGGGATTGATAGTGCTGGAGAATGCCTTTCACCCCTCGGTCACTGGTTCAAACGTGGGCCAGGCTGGTTGTGACCCAATGCTGTCACTGCTTGAGAGCTGCTCAATGACCGACGAGAAACGAGCAGATCCAAACCAGCACCTGCTGGGGGGGTGAGCACTCCCCACGGAACAAACAGCTGCAGATATCAAATGCAAGCACCTGAGGAGCTTAATGCAGCTTGAGGACCTGTATGGACGATGTTCCCAGAGGCACTGAGCCCCAAGCAGGGGCTGCCACACGTACACATCCTGGTATGGAAAGACTCACACATCCTACATTTCATAAGAATGGACGTTTTGGCTCAGTGAGGCTGCTTTCCAGAAAAGCAAATGTTTCCCTAAAACAACTTAAACTAGAAAAAAAACAACCCCAAAAAACACCACCCAAAAACCTCACCAAAAAACACCCACAGAACACACTGGGAAATTTGCAAATTCTCTTTCAAATTCTAGATTGTATTTACCATAAGTGTTGAAAATTCACACACAGAAGAGAGTACATGAAAACCAGAAGCTCAGTTTAAAAGTGTACTTTCTGTTTCCTACCTTTTATTTTAAATTTTCAAGTATTCTGCCAAATTGGCAGATTCTATATAAAGAGGAAGAACAGAGAGAACAGTAAGCAAGAAATAGTACAATAAAAAGAGAAGCAAGAGAGAACTTTAACTACTTCCTGCTGAGACTTTTTACCCTAAATATAAGATAAAGTTAGGAATTTTTCCCTGCTTAGGAAGACTAGGATTCAATAGGAATCCTAAAAGAACTTAAATATAAGTCAAGTGTTTCTGTATTGAAACCAAAATTTTCATCCTGAAGAAAGACCCTTTCCTTCCCTTTTAGATGTCTCTCTCATAAAGAGAGAAAAAAGTACTGTTTATTTTAAGATTACTAGAACATACAAAACATGGATAGGGCAGCATGAAAGCTACCATAACTCCAAGAGTCCACTTTTCTATAAATTTAGAGTTCATGGGATACCGAAAATACCAAACACCTTCTGAAGCCTGGGATGCAAAAAAGGATCCTCTTAATTAAGCTTCATATGAGTTTCAGACTAATTAGAACATGCAGAAAATGCAGGTACCAGGCCTTTACTGAAAGTTCTTAGTTATTAGTAGTATAAGCTAGCTCTGATTAACCTATATGCTGGATGGATGAACCCATACTGCTGCACAATTTTAGAAATAGAAAAGCTAGCAGCTATTCATCTGGAGAAATTAGGTATTTAACAGTTAGGTAATTCATTATTAAAGCATTTAAACCAATGAAAGAGCTAACCTGGGTAAGTGACAAAAATTCTGAGCTTGACTCTACTTTTAACCTCAGTGTGATACCTAAACAGTCTACTCATCCATTCTACACCAAAGTGACACTCATGAAACACTACGCTTTAATTAGGATGCTTTATAATCTGGAAGAAAAAGAATTGAAACACATAATTAAAACACACGTCATGCTGAATCATTTTCGTTTATAACACCATACACCAGTGCCATGACACTGTTGCTACAGGCTCCGAAAGCTACCGAGGACATATTTACCTACCAGCAGGAAATCTCATCCCCAAGTGTTTGAAATCCTGGCTGTCCATATTTGTCTCTACTAATCCTATTAATGCACTTGCCACTGAGCTTGTTCTGGAAGGTCCCCACATTCAGTCTAAAACTACTGCCAGTACCTCTCCCCTCTTCTGCATATTGATTAGTGCACAGATGGGGGTGGAATCAAGAGAAGAAAGGAAATAAAATTAAACTATCAAATATTTCCGTCTGTCACAGCATAGTAACTGAAGTATGCTTTTTTCCTCTACAAATTAATATTTCTGTTACAAGTCATTGAAGGAAGTTTATAACACCAATAACACCTGAGAAATCAGTCACTACTGTAGTTAATAACTGGTTTGGTAGATTGTTAACTGCCCTTAACTTCCCATGAGTGGTTAACTAACAAACCAGTCATTACCTGCTTCATGGGGATTAGAGGTTAAACATAAACTTGATTACAAGCTATAAATGCGAGTAATTCGAAATGTTACTGGTTATTACAAAAATATATGGTAATAATTTCCTCTTTAATGAAAGGGAGCATGTTTTTAGTGGTCCCTAGTTTCTTGTTGAGGCTTAGTAAAAGAGATCAGAGTATGATTAACAGCTACATTCTTATGATGGGTATCTGGAGCTAGGTGGCAAAAATGAATACTCACAACCTATCTGTGTCATAAAAATATAAAAACATCATTCTATCTGTAAATAAACATGGGGTTTGTAGCATGTATTCTTAATTTACAGTTGAAAATATTTGTGGTCAATAGATGCAGATTTTGCATACACACATATGGGGAGGGAAGGCTAATCCTTTATTTGCACTGAGGAAAAATCACGAATTCTAAGAACTCAAATATATGCAACCATTGGTCCAGAAGAATCTCACATGGCAAAATTATTAACAAGGCAATTAAACCAGGTAAATCTTAGTCTTAAAGTTGACAGAGTTTGGGACTCAGATCACAGAACCAGGTTCAGAAACAGCATAGAATTGCAAGAAGAAACAAAAGTCTAGGTGTCTAAGTATCTCAGTGTGAACACCTGAAAGAATGCACCAGCTACTGACTGTGTCGCGTGGTGGCAGTGCAAACTGAAGAAACGATATTGTACAGTGCCAGGCTGAGATTTCCAGAGCCATCTGGATTTTCAGAGATTATCAGAATGTCTTAAATAATTTGAAAGTGCTAAAAGGAGCTAAATCAAATGTGGGGCAAGGAAATGTCACGCTTACACACTTACTCAAATATACTCAGCATGGGAAATAACCATAATCTGTGCTAATGAAAGAGTTTAAACAGCCACTAAAACTCCTAAACAAGACTGGGACAACGACCAGGATAAGCAAACATGGAAAGTATTAAATCAAGAGGAATATTCACCTATCTCAGATTAAAGGAAGATAATAAAGCACCCCATCCTGAAAATCTAAGAGCTAATTGAAAAAAAAAAAAAAAAGTCACTGCTTTCCACCACAATTGTTTGCGTTCTTTCGAATTTGATACAAAATTGAAGTCACTGAGGGAACTGCTGCTGGCATGTAGGGCTAAGTGGATCACAGGTTTTGTATGTCTAAACATAAGCAATTAAAAGTATTTTATAGTCACAAGTAGAATGATGGATCAAAGCTATACAGTTTAAAGACTAGCATGCATGAAGAAAATGCATTGCTTCTCAAACAGAAAAGGCTGTCTGCTGTAAAAAAGCAACTTCCTTTAACCTGGAGCTTTGATGCAATAGTTCACTATCAGTTAGCTTTTAATCTGAGGGTCAATTATCTGTAGTTCAATTTGATATATTGTGACCCACAAAATATTAAAAAAATATCGTGTTTCCTTTAGGGAAAACTATATTACTCAAGAATAGTAGACAAATACATTTGAACAGTACAAGAAAGAAGCTAACCCAATTTTGTTGATGCACTTATTTTCACGGTTTCCTTCCTGACTAAGAATCTCTTGCAACACTGAGAAACTCTCACACTAAAAACGGACCATTACCGTAGTCACCTTCTCTTCCCAAAGCCCCAGTTTGGTTAATACTGTATTAAACCATGTTTAATAATATTATTAAGTGGTGCAGAATTCCTTCCAACAGGTGTGTGAACCCAGAGAAAAAACATGGTTTCAATAATATCCTGTGTAGTTGTATTGAACACAGACGGGTGCTTTCTGCACTTGCAATTAAAATGTTTCAACACAGAGAGGGTTCAGCTCTATGTGTACCACACTAATAAACTCTAAACAGTATTAAGTGTCACATATACAGGCCACCAACTTCACAGCTCCATTTCAGCAATAAAGCTCAGCATTTTTATGTTATGATTATTATACAATAAAGACAGGAATTTCTCATAACACTATTTGTGCAGCTATGATACCATTTATACAAATTCTTAAACCTATCAAACAACTACTTTAAATCACTGGAACTGCTCCTGGCTTCTGATCAGTTCAGAAAGAAACACACAATGAAGCAGTGGGTGCTGGCTCTCTGCAGGAAAATGCCTCAAAAAAGGCAAAGCCTTCAACAGCATCTTCCAAACCTGCATGGAAACTCCTAGCAAGCTCATGTACAAACACTTACAGGACATTTCACAACTGGATATCAGGTGTTAGGAACACAAACATCCAGCCAACTCAGCCCTAGATCACACCCACTCCTTAGCACACATCCAGACCCTTCAGTCTATCCAGATCATCTTCAGTGGTTGGCAACACCAACCAGGCTATGCGTGCTATCTAGCAAAAAAAAAAAAAAAGAAAAAATCCCAATTGTGAACCCTTCCCTGACATTACTTCATGTCCTTTCAGCTAGCACAGGACACGGGACTAAGCATGGCTGCTCTGCCACTCTCTGAACTGGTTCAGTGGAGAATCTGTTGGCCTGGCAAATCAGCAGGCACATTAGGGGAACTCAAAAGCGCCTAAGAGACATAGAAGTGGCTGTGTGGGAAAGGATATAGGTAAAATTGATAGGGATGGGGAAGAAGTCCCCTCCTCTGCATAAAAGACAGGCCTTTACTGAAGAGAGTTCCTGCCAGAAGGTGCATCCCACTGGAGGGCATTCCCCAAAAGACAGGCACAGGGAGCAGGCTAACAGTGCCAACCATCAAGGAACAAACCAGCAGCAATTCTATACATTGATGCACTGCACTTCTGCCTTACTGGGCCTCCCTTATCACACTGCAAAGCAGAGATTCCTTGAATTTACAAAAGAGCTCCTACTGGCCTTAAAATCATCACTAACCACAGACACCATAGAAGATGGGGGCATGCTCCAGTGAACAGAGCTCAGGACTAGAAGGTGGCAGGAGGATGATCTCCTCTATGTCCCACTATGACCTCTGCCTCCCGTGCTCCGCCCCCAGCACGCACCTGCCTGCATCTCATCAGCACAGGGACTTGTCACAACACCAGGCTGGAACACCCAGACTGCTATTGGCACACTCTCCCTCACACACTAAGAGAAGTCTTCCCTTCATATAGAATTTTGACAGTCACAGTTTATATGGGACAATAACCTCAAATGAGATAAGACAAAGAGCAAGCATGGAAGCACAGGCATTTAACTACATACGAATTTTGAGTTGGGCATCAATTTTCCAGCACATTGTAATTTTGTAAATTATTTAATAATGACTGAGAGTTTTCTCTAGAAGAAATACGAATCTAGAGTCAAAAATAAACCAAAGTTCCAGATATGGAATGTGAGATTTTATTAAAGTAAGCCTTTAAAACTGTCGCATTTTACGGTTTTTTTCTAATACTTAATGTAAATTAGAAACAAGAAAACACAAGTTAAACAAATATTCAGTAAATATTACCAAGAATATTTTCAGGTGTCATGAGATCAGGATCAGTCCCTTTTTCTTTTTTTTTTTGTGGGGGTGAGGAGAGAAGGGGTTATATGGGAAGGAAAGGATTAAATGTACACAATGTACTTGAAATATATCCACAGCATTTTAAAAGCTGAAAATAAAAGCTTTTAAGAGATACATTTTGGGGTCTGAAAGGAGAAATGATACAGAACGCTAACCTGGCATGATTTTAGGGGATATATCTAAAAAGCCTAATCATTGATAATTCACAATTTGTGAGCCTGGTGGGATTTCATGCAGAGCACTAGCCTCACTAAGGTAATTGGTGCTATTGAAACAACACTGGCTCAGCAGCATGCTGCTTTCTTCCTCGCCTCTGGGCACAGGAAGGATCAATATTTGTTAGGATTGCTTCTTGTTCCAACAATGTAAGATTTACAATACTTGCTAGGATTCTCACTTTGTCTTCACACAACTCATCAGTGGAACCCAATTACTAACCTCAGACAAACAACATTAACATGAGCCTCTATGCTTCTTTATTGCCCTTCATCCAAGTCTCATTTCAGGGTCTTCAGGCAGTGCCACTATAACAGATACTACACTTTAAAGTGTGCTCCAAGGAATAAATTTTCAGTCTTTCATTACTCGTACCTTGATTTACTTCATATCATCTTGCCGCTATAGACAAAGATAACACACTGTAAATTACAGCCATCCTGTCTTGTAGTTTCAGAGGTAGGGGGAAGGCAGGGAGTGATGCTTTTGCACTACAATTAGCACTGGGCACCACAGCTTCATTGCTATCATCACTAGTGACTGAAGCTTGTTTTATCAAAGATGCAAAGCCGTTATTTCATATAAACTCATTTCCTAAATTGCTTTATATTTATTTCACACTCTGATAAATGAGAAACTCTATGGTAAGAGAAAAATACATATTTTTATATTGTTTATTGCATTAACTTAGGATACATAATCTCATTTAACTTTACTCATGGGGCTATTTCTGTAAATTTTTCAGTCCTGATGTCTTAATAACACAGTGGCCTCTGATAGTTTGCAGTTCATTATGTTCTACTTCAAGCTCAATATACAAAAACAAACCCCCTCTCTGGATAATTCTGTTCCAAATGTTTCAAGTATTAGTGCACAGTCGGCAATAGGAGGCTTGGAAAACAGTCATTGGAAAAATTCCTTCAAGTTAGCTGTTGCAGTACCCCCTTATTTGTCCTACAATTTCCTCCATCCTCCATCCTATTCCAGTGGCTGATAACTAAGAACATTAGTTTTATGCGACTTGTCAAGCTCAAATGAAAAGAGAGCTAACTTTAATGACACTGCAATTAATCGCCCCAATAGACAGACAGCTAAAAGACAAGATATTGACTTCATTAAGGATAATGTATTATGTCATTAAGTTGGTAGGGTCACCTTGTGTATCATATATGCTTGCTAATATATTGGCATTTTCCTCAAATAAGATAAATTCAGATATGAGTGATAAAGCTGATTAGAAAATGTTTAATCTAAAGAGGCTAGTTTCCTTATATTCCACTTTGCAGCCCCAGGTACACGTGGAATAGTAAAAACCCATTACAGATCCAGGTTTACCTCAAATAACAGGTCCTAGCAATTTACAGCCTTTCTGGGTTTGTTTTTGGGGTGAGGTTTTTTGTGTGTCTTTTTCCCTGCCCTTGAGCTCAGGTATTATTTGTGCAGATTGCATTTCAGATTTGTTTTTAAATGCATAATTGCCTGCAGTACATTTAAGGTTAAAATGACCACTGCATGCTAAATTAGTACTTGTGCATGAGGGCTTAACCCTTCACAAGTCAAGAGTTAAAAATAAATATGATTTGAGAGATGTACTACGATAATTAAATATTATAAAACTGATAATTTCTTGTGATTAAGAAATTATTCTTTTTAGCTCCATGATAAAGGCAGTTTTTTGGGGGAGGAAACAATATTCAGGATTTTTTTAAAGCCATATCATAGAGTACTTGAAAAGATACATCTGAAAGCAATTTGTGCCACTTAATACTGCACAAATAAAACAGGTTTTGATATTCACTGCCTTCCTACTCATTTCCATACGATGTGCTGGGTAGGAATGTTTCTCTCACCAGTACTGCGTTCTCAGGTTTTCAAGTAAGCAGAGCGCTGATCATTTCATTACACTAGTGACTATCTGCATATTGCAATTTTGTAAATTACTTAATAACATAATTAAACCTAATGCACTAGTAGAAAACTGTTTTACAGACATGGTCTGCTCATTTCACTGACTGCTTCAATAAACTGAAAAACAAAAATAAGCAGGGCACTGTTTATTCTAAAACCTCATCACGACAAGATTTTACTATTCTGTTTAGATTACATTTAGCAAAGACTTCTCAGATGCCAGACTTATTTATTCAGATCTGACCTAACACTCCATCTAAATCTTTTATAATCTTATTTACTATCATACTTGAATGATTTTTTTAAACTAAGTTTTATACTATGCATAAGACTGGGGTAAAGAAATCCACATATTTGCTTTATTCACTGAGCAACAAAGTGATATTTTAAAAGGAACATGATTGTTTGCCTGTTGCTATTTATTTCAGCAGTTCCTCAAGAAAACAAAATTATACTCTGGAGGAGAATAGTCTGTTAATGATCAGTTTGACTCAACACTACTATAGGCAACACACATGACCACCTTGAAAAGAACAAACGGTAATTAGCATCGCCTACAATTCCTGTTTCCAAACCATACTTTTTAACCTGTACACCCAATCTTTTCCAATATTTCCATTAAGGCTGTCAAAAGCAGAAGTTTGGGAACCTTTGCTTGTGACCTTGGCATTTCTTCTCAGGCTTAACGTATTGGCATTTTTTCCTCTGACTGCATCGCTTCTCATTTGTCATGATTATTGTTGAATTTTTCAACTGTCATTCCCGAACGTAAATCAATGGTTGTCGACTTCCCCTTTGTCATATCTGCACTGCCAACAGCCTTTCCCTTCTAAATGAGGCTTCCTCCCTTTCCATCCATTAAAAAAGGCCTGTCTTTTGGAGAAGTCAATCCTTTGTTAGGTCACTCCATTTATCATTCTTCCAATCAGTACCTGACATACTTATTCAGCCAGGTCTTCAACCACACAATCATTGTTCATTTTGGGACGGGGGCGGGGGGAAGAAGGAGAGAGGGAGAAGGGGGTATTTTATTTATGCATGGTGTTTTCTGCCATTTATCTTGACCAGTTTTATATTTTTCAATGCCCTTGTATCTTTAGGGGTCCTTACTCGCTTGAAGGAAACACCAAATTCAGTAGAATAAAACACCCCATACCTACAGGGAGAAGGGGGAGAGAATGCCAAGAAAACATTTGGCTATGTTAAAAGAAACTAGATGAGCAAGAAGAATCTAACATAAAAAATCCCATTTTTGTTACAAAGGGGGTCTAAAGGAAAAAAAAAGAAAAAAAAGAAAAATCACTTCTATGTTAAAAGAAACCAAACACCTGGAACACAAATAGTAATGGATTGCGTGACCTTTTTGACAAGGTTTAAGACTTATAAAATTATATTACATAAAAACAGTATCGAAGCAGAATATTGGTTCATAGTGAGTTACAGGAGCCTTCAGGACATGACTTGTTCAATAAAGAAAAGGAAGTTAGTACCTGTTATTTATGCAGCTACAGCCATGTTTGGTTGAGCAAACTCCCAAGGCTTTGAACCACTACTAAAATTTCAAACAGAACTTCAAATGATGTTATTAAGGTGCTTCTATCATTAGTGGATATCAGGAAGAAATGCCTGAAGTTTGTAAGACCTACTGACAAAAGCAACTAGCTTTTCCTCCCTATTATCTTCTCATTGTTTCCCAGCCTGGGCTAGAGATGAGTCAGTATCTAATACCTCATCAGGCACGCCTGCCTCCAGCTCTTTAAGGGGATGACAAGAGAGGAAATCTCTACATCAAATTTCTGATACCCTTCACTACTAAACTAGCCCAGATGTCCTATTCCAAAACTGCTTCAATTATCAAAGCACTGCCCCATGTCATGTGCACATCCAGCCCTTCCCTACTAAATAACACAAATGGGAAAAGAGTGCATTGCTCTCATGAAAGGGCAATGTTCCCAGAAATTAAAATGGAAAGATGTAAGCTCCTACCACTGTCCCTTCTCAGCATGACAGAATGCTTTTATACCAGCTTAAATACCTAAATCTGACCAAACCCTAAATGGGTTAGCTGGAGAACACGAGACTGCACATCCAATTGATACAGGTTCAAGCATTGTGCAGACCTCATTTCATTACCATCCAATACATTTGATAACCTGATTCTTTACACCAGCTAGAAATACACAACTTAGATATATCTTCTCTCATACTTAATAAAACAAAGAAAATAGTCTGATACATGAAAATTCTAATAGGAGAAAAGCTAAATTTAGACAAACTAAGCAGTAGCTATGCTGCTCCAAGATTTTAATAAGAGGAGGAGGCCTGCTGAAAAACCTTCAAAATTCTGCTGCCTTCTAGATCACCATAAGTGAGACTGTTCTTCATAGTGTCTGGCTCCTTACCAAAACCATAAAAGACCCAAAAATCAAGTTAACATGTCTATTGTTGCAATATCACTTCCTGCTTTCTATATGTTTTCTCTACAAAGACTGACATATTTTATATATATATATGACTATATACAACTGGGCACCAAAAGTAAAATGCATTAAAACTTTGGAAGTGAGAGAAAAGAGGGATTTGAGATGCATGATTTAAATTCCTTCAAGTGTCACATATCTTAATTTGACCTGGAGTCATTCAAACAGAAGCTTGATCTTCTACTTCCTATTTGCGAGAAATTACATACCCCATGGGATATTACAGAAATAAATTTTTCAAAATTATTTTTATGAAATTCATATGAGGATCTTGGGTGGGCAGATCAGCAGTCAAGCATAAAGAAATGGAAGGTCAGGGCATTTTCAACACTAGAAAATTGATTCCTTACTTGCTATGAGTTAGGTGTTCCAAGGTATTTTACTTTCTCAATGGAATTTATAAGGAAGGAAGCATTTTGCCTAGAATTAAGCAATACTCTCACACAGGATAACAACAAATATGCAACATTTCTATCAAAATTATGTACATCATCATCTCTCAGATTCCAGTTTACCCTCAATTTCTGCATTCAAGTCTTTCAGGTGAATACATATAAGTAGCTGAGTACTTTGGGATATGTTGCTTAATAATGCTCTAAGTCCATATAAAACCGGTATTATGAGACAAAAGAGTTCCCTTTTGAGTTTGAGGTATTTAATTACAAAAGATAATTCACTGTATTCACTGCCCTTTCTTTTAAGCCCTACATGTTCACATGTTTGAATATCTCGCTGCAGAGAGGCAAAAGTGATTTCCACACTGCTGTATTTTAAAACTTTACAAGGAGAATAATCCAGTAAGAAAATAATTTGAGTTGGAGAAGACCTCTAAGATCATGGACAAATGGTTGGGCACCAGTACAGGCTCCCCAGGCAAGGGGCCATGGCACCAAGCCTGACAGAGTTCAAGGATTTGCACGATGCTCTCAGGCACATGGTGGGAATCTCGGGGGCTATCCTGTGCCAGGGCCAGGAGTTGGACTCAATCATGCTTCTGAGTCCTTTCCAACTCAGCATATTCTGTGATTCTGTGAACTTTCAAAGCCAATTTCCAAGCTACCAAAATACAGCCATCTAAATGCTAACATTTAGATTTCTCATTAAATCCATTTTATTATACCGATAACTACTAGCATTATATATGGTGCTCCAAACTTGAGATGAGAACTAATTTGATTTATTATTCTTTTAATTCCCCTTATACCTTGCTTAGTAAGACATTTTATTCAGTACTTCTGAGGTAACAAAGGCAAATGCTTTACTACTACATGTCATAGAAGCTTTATTTGTTTATTTGAGCTGTATATAGTAAAGGGTCATTTCCTTGTGGAAAGACTAAAATACAGAAGATACTGTTTTAAATCATATCATGTAATCCCATTCTTGTCCAAGCAATGGATTTACAGATAAGAGCAGCAATCTTCCTAAAGTGTGAAAAACCAGTGACCCTTCGGGAACCACCAAGTGACACAAAGAGGTATTATTTGCAAACCAAAAGAGCTATTAATACACAAAAACACTGTACTGCAAGCAACAGTACAGATTTTTTGAATGTCTAAGGCATAAGGAAAAGAAAGCAGAGGTTATAGTTCTAGGTCTAACGTCACAGATTTGTGCCTAGCAAATAGAGCACTTTTTATTGCATTCATTCCCTGCTAGTTAGGACTTTCATTGACTAAACAAGGGGAGAAATAAACTATCTTATTTTATTATCAAATCTTACTTGGCAAGAAAAAGATGCTATTCAAACACTGAAGGAGTGCTATGGGGTTTTTTGGTTTGGGGTTTTGGGTGGGTTTTTTTCCTTATTTTGTCCAAGTAGAGAGTTCTATCATTCATGCATTGGCTTGGACTATATATACTAATCTATATATACTATATTATACTATATATGTACTGAAATGTACTCATATGCACTGGTAACAGACACTATAAGAAAATTGCCTGATTAAAACCAAAATACAATCTGTAACATCATTAACCATTTAGAAGCTCATAAAAGATCTAGACATAAAAAGGTATGGATCACAGCAATTTCTTCATTTATTTAGTTTTGTAATTTTACCTTAGAGGCTAATGAGAGAAGGGAAGAGTGAACATTCTTATTTGATTTTTTCACTATTTATTTTGAAATTGCACCTATAGAGAAAGAAAATGCCCTTTCCTTTAGGTCCAGCATGCAGAACCCTTAAAAGCTGGGTCACCATTTACCCCAAAAGCAAATACATTCAATGTTTAATACGTTTAAAATAGCAATGAACGTGTTGATACTCAAATGCAAACTAAATGCAAAATCCAGCATTTTAAAATGTTTAAAATGCCTAGCAACACCCTATATTTTTCTGTTATGCTAAAATATTCCCAATTTTCTGCTGTTGTCTCAACAAAGGACTAGTAACATAATGCTTATAACATTTTAACTGAGGGCCTTCTGCTTCAGGATGCAATAAATTTTCAGACACATGATATTCAACAAAAGAAGCAAGTATGCTATGGGAGCAAGCAATTATCTGGGGGTTTCATCTGTGTATTATAATCACAACATAATTGTTTTCCATTAATTAGCTCATACGTGTTTGTAGATGGAAAATGAATTCTCCCATTCAACACAGTGCAACAGAAATAAAACATAAAAGATTATAGGGACAGACATATTGAAAAGTCCATACTGGAATTAGACTGTTGTTATAAATGACATCTGACCCAAAGTCTAGAAGTGCTTTTGACCAACAACTCTGACTTTGTTTCCTTTTCTGTTTCACAAGAGAACTGCTAACTTGCGTTTTATTTCCAAACAGCCTTAGGAGCAATCAGAACAAACTCTACATCCAAAAAGCTACATCCAGAAACTTACTTGCATTTTATAACTTGTGTCACAATTATAAGCTGACTCAAATCCTAAAAAGTATTGAAATCTACCAGCAATATTTCTTTGCAGCTTCCCTTTCATTCAGTATGTTTGAACTTGTGTTCCAGAACTTGTTTAACATGTAATGTGCATTTTTTGAATGCTGGTGCATGAGCTGTACCTTGTTTTTTATTTACATTTTTCTACTGGACATTATTTCTTCAGTTACATTAAAGCAACTCACTGAAAATTATAGTATGGACTGTGTTTCTAATGCCTTCCTCATACAGTAGCTATGAAGCAAAGTGTCTTTTTATGCATTATCCTATACCAAGTATATACATATATATAAACATATATATATATTTTACAGAAATATTTTTACAACTTTTATATTTTACTCTTTTCCCCATTTTTCCTTCAAAGATATTTCTAAGAGATTATAACAGAAAAATGTATTTCAAAATTACTGATTTTATTTTTAAAAGCTGTATTGACAGTTATTCAGGGATTTTTTTCTACAACCTTTAAAACATAAAGAAAGTTCCCAGATTTGTGGAAAACCTTTAAAACCTATGAGTGCTGCAATTTGTGTAGGACTGCATTAGTGCCAGGTATAAATCGTAATGATGTACAGTCAAATGAATCTCAACATTCAAAAAATTTCATGGAAAAACTGTTTGGTTAGGTTGATAATTAGATCTATAAGCCAATAGCTTATAAATGGCTAGAAAGAGGCCTCTGAGACAATTGAAACACCAAGTTCCTCCAATGCTTACAGGGACAAAGCTGCTTCCGTAACAAAACCATTTCTGCCTCTCAGAGAAGCAATGGGCAAGCACAGTTACACAAGAGGGAAGAGAAGGGAAGGTCACAGAGCTATGTGGTACATTTAAAAATGCCAGAAATAGATGCTGATCATCTTGTATTTCTTTTTCAAAAAAGCCTCTAATCAGCTCTAAATTTCTTAGACAGTTTGCTTTCTTGCTGCACCTAGAAATGTGTCATTTGTCTATTAAAAAACATAACAGCTCACCACCCCTCCTCACTGGCTTTCATTGGCCTCTCTTTTTTTCCCGTTTAATGTCTCTAACTTCATGCCATGTTCTTTTCCTCTTTCAGCACGGCTGAGCAAGGCTGACAGGCGGATTCCTTTGCTTTTCAGGGTATTAAAGCCACTTTCCCGCTCTGACAGCCTGTTCTACTCTGCCACCTTATAGCTCTGGCTTCACACTTCTCTGGGCAGCCACTGCTTCTTGACAGACCACTGTCACTTCCCATCATCCTCTCTGTATATCCTGTTCTCTCCCCCTCAGCACGCATCCCGACTTTCCAACCAATGCAATTATTTTTTTTGACAAGCCATCCATCAGCTTTAACTTTAAAAGCACTTTCCGCTGATATCCATTGTTAAATCCCTTGCTTTTTATGGAGCTTGCATGAGAGAATATGATATCAGACATTCAAACTACCAAACCATGTAAATTTACTTTGTTCTCAGCTATGTTTCCAATTTCACGTCCAATTTTTCGGTACATTATGCGTAGTTGTTGTGCTTAATATGATGTTGTCAAATCCCATTAAAGTTCACTGCATTGCACGGCTTTAAAAACAGGTTACAATTTGCATTCTATAAAGAAAGGAAGGAGTGCAGTCTGAAGTCAAGCTGAATCTTATTAAAATTATCTGTTCAATTGTTACATTTGTAGATGGAGTAATTTTGAGGCATTAGCTGAGACACATATGAAAATGTCAGTGTGCCAACTAATGACAATGAAAGCAAAAGGAATATATCTGTGAAACTCAATAAAGCTCCTTTGCTGGTGACATAAATTTGATGATAATCCGAGGAAATGAATAAGGGACCATCCAGTTTGAATAGGAATTACCTTTTCTATTAAATCACTTTGCTGTATTTCCACTTGGCCTACATCTTGGTCCTATGCCACAATGAGTCTCTCTCAGTGGACTTAAAAAAAAATCCCCACAGGACTAACATTCTCTGGAGGAGTATCTTTAGTGTAAGCCTCATAACCAATTTCAAATACACTCAGAAATCAAGGAAAGAATTAGTCTCCCCTCCCCTCTTTTCTGCATATAAGTGAGATGAAATGATTTGCTAATGTACAGTATGCAGACGTTCAGTGGCCAACACCACTGTGCTCTCTATGCAGGATCTCATGCACAAAAGCTTGCATTCTTACCTAAAGGAAGATAAGCCTATATAAATAGATACCAGTATAAATAAAAAGTTCAAAAGTGCTAAAATGCTAAGAACACAAGGATTCATGAGAAAGCCAAAATTTTTAATGGCATATTTTAATATAGTATGTCACAGTCTTTAAATTCTACCCTTGGCCACTGGTAGCACGGCTTTTTTTAGAGCAAGACATGAGACAGTCAGTGATATGTAATGCTTCTGCAAGTATCATTCAGTTGCCACTGTGTATTTTCTGTGATTCAATACAATTAAAACCTGCTGTAAGTATGCAAACACAGTATGGAGCTTAAGTTACATCCCTGAAGTTACTCTTTGACTACAAAAAGAAAGAAATAAACCTGTTTGGCATATCTAAGCTCTCACCCTCAGGTAAAAACGTTTCAGATTCGCCCTGCCATTTCTCAAAAGGCATGTTAAGAGGTAAAGTTCAGACTTCTGGAATCTGTTTAAAGCAAAAAGGCAAGGATAAGACTGAAAGAATTGAGCAATAGATGCTCAGTCAATAGCCCCCACACAGATGCCTTAAAATGAAACAATATCTAAATGGTCTCCAACAAAAGTGAACAAAAAAGACTTGCTCATCTGGAAGTGCTAATCTGATTATGAATTACCATGATTTATCTTTTCCAGATCTATTTATTTTGAACAGTTTTTCTGTGACTTTGCACTGAAGCAGGTGAAAGTCACTCTTTGCACCCATTCTCCTAATGATGTTTCTCCAAATAGCAATTCATCTTATTTTGAATTTCACATAATTAATTTCCAAGTTCTCTTCTATGATTATTAGAGGCCTCCAAAACCTCTGAACTTCTTGTCCTTCTGTTATCCAGCTACAATCAAATACTACACTACCTGCCAGCGCACTGTGCTTTCTCAGTCCAACTGTATATCAATGTGATCCATTTTGGATCTGGTTCTCAAGGAAAATATGACAACTGGAGAGTATATAGGGTACTAATTATACACACACATCACTGAGCTACTCTGCCCAAATCTCTCCATCCTTCTTTCCATTCAGTGAATTTTCCAAATTTTTTCAAGAACTTGGAGATAAATGTGTATTCAACAAAAGGCAAGTGTAAGGTCCTGCACCTAGGGGGGAATAACCCAGGTACCAGTACAGGTCAGGGTTGACCTCCTAGGGAGCAGCTCTGCAGAGGACATGGGAGTCTTGGTGAGTGACAAGCTGACTATGAGCCAGCAGAGTGTCCTTGCTGCCAGAGGGGACAAAGAGATTCTGGGGTGCATCGGGAAGAGTGAGGCCAGCAGGCTGACAGAGGTGAACTTCCCCTCTACTGGGAGGCTCTAGTGAGGCCACCAGGAGTGCTGTGTTCAATTCTAGTCTCAGCAGGTCAAAAAGACAAGGAGCTACTGGAAAAGGGTCCAGCAGAGGCCACAATGATGATTCAGGGTCTGGAGCATCTCTCTGATGAGGAGGGACTGCAGGAGCTGGGCCTGCTTAGTCTGGAGAAGACAGAGGGGATCTCATCAATCCATACAAACATCTCAAAGGTGGGTGTTAGGAGGATGCTGCCAGACTCTATTCATGATGCCCAAAAGCAAGACAAGAAGCAATGGCCATAAACTAAAACACAAGTTCCACCTCAACATGAGGAAGAGCTTCTTTATGTTGAGGTTGGAAGAGCACTGGAACAGGCTGCCCAGGGAGAGCATGGAGTCTTCTCTGGAGATGTTCCAAACACACCTGGATGGGTCCTGTGTCACCTGTTCTAGGTGACCTTGCTTTGGCAAGGAGGTTGGACTGGATAATCTCCAGGGGTCCTTTCCAACCCTAATGATCCTAAAATTTCTTAATTTTACACAACGTTTAAAAATAATGAAGATTACACCAGTAAAATAGGGTATGTGTGTCATTTAACAAAAATCAGCAAAAGTGTAAGTATCCTGAAATACACAATAGTTACATTCATTCTATATGACTAAAACATTCTTAATTTTATGTCATATTTAAAAAATTTAAGAATGTAGTTCTGACCTAAGCAACCCATTAAAGATACTATGACTTCTTTAAAACTCTTTGGTGAACTACTTAGGTTACCACCTACAGTTTGCACCTCAGCATAAACAAATTTGACTACTTTTGAGTTCATTTAGTTGAATTATGTCCAGCCAGTTCTTTCAAACTTTCACTGTGACAATAGATATTCTGTAGAAGAATGCATCTACCATTTAACAAGACAAAGAGAAATCTTCTTCCCTTTTAAATTGTGGGGTAAGAAACAGGTACAGATATTAAAACCTCTGTGCATTAGTTCCACTGGAAAGCTTATCAAAGCTTGTTCCAGAGAACCACTGTTCCATACTAAAATATATATATCAGATTTCCCAGGACAAACTTTCAGCACAGCAGTCGGTAAACCAGTATAATCCATGTCAATCTGTGATGTCAATTGCCATGATAAAGGAAGAACAGAGTTTAAAAGTTTGCATGTGCCCTCTGTAGTTAAGGACAGTTTAAATATATCTTCTCTGCTTTGGTGTTATGCTTTCTGAGCATTACACCAATTTTTTTTACCAGAAAATGACCAATGGAAATAACCATACAGTTTACTAATAAAGGAGAATGAAGAGTATCACTTGCCTTCCCATTTTAACCATCTTGCCAGTAAACTGCCTTCTAGTAAATGTGTCTCAAAGACAGCATCATTAAAAAAAGAAAAAAATCACAAACCCAAAACCACAACTGCTTTGGCTCTTTGTATCTCATATCATCAAGGCAGTCACAGACTTAAAAAAAAAATTAAAAAAAAAAATATATATATATATATACCCACACACACACCACTTTTCACAGGGTCATTAGTTAACAGTTCTATAACAACATAAATCTCAGTGGTACCTCCTTTAAATTCATCTCTCACACACTTCCAAGGTAAAGGATCCTGTTTAGGTATTAAACAAATTTGTTAGCAATGTTTGGAATGTTTTGCTATGTCCTCTGACAACCACATAAAAACATGATGGTCTTCCAATGCTTAAAAGCAAACTAATATTGAAGTTATCTCCATCTGAAGGGTGGGGGATTTTTGCTGGGTTGAGGGTGGGGTGGGTAGTGAGGGGAGTGTTGTTTTTCACAGTCCATGAAGATATGGTCATTGGTCCAAAGGGAAAGCAAACTTTTCAATTGACCATATAAGTCATCCCAGAGAATGTTAAATGTAAAGAACAGCAAATGACCAAGGGGAAAAAAAATTAAAATGTTGACTGAGAGGAAAATGTCTGTGTTTTTTCATACAATTGCATTAAATCTCAGAGTTTAATAAACCTTCAGCCGTGGAAATCATGATCTTTACATGCCATTCCAATCTATAATTAAAACTTTGAGGCTTTACATATCCTGAAAGACTCAGAAATCACAGAATCAAAACAGTCCAGGTTGGAAGGCACCTTTAGGGATCATCTCTTCCATACAATCCCCCTGCAATAAGCAGGGACGTCTCAACCAGATCAGGTCACCCACATCTCCATCCAAGCTCACTTTGAATGTGCCCAAGGATGGGGCCTCTGCCACCTCTTGAGAAAACCTGTTCCAGTGTACAACCCTCAGAGTAAAAAGCTCCTCCTAATATCTAATCTAAACCTACCCTCTTTTCAGTTTAAAACCTTGTTCTACAACATGCCCTTGTGAATAGTCCCTCTCCAGCCTTCTCATAAGCCTCCTTTAGGTACTGCAAGATGGCCTAAAAGGTCTCTGGAAAGCCTTCTCTTCTCCAGCCTGAAGAATGCCAGCTCTCTTAGCCTGTCCTCATAGGAGAGCTTCTCCAGTTCTCTGGCCATAT
This sequence comes from Polioptila caerulea, assembly GCA_013397295.1. Classification (NCBI taxonomy): domain Eukaryota; kingdom Metazoa; phylum Chordata; class Aves; order Passeriformes; family Certhiidae; genus Polioptila; species Polioptila caerulea. Next base: position 565,677 of record VYXF01000691.1, read on the forward strand.
TTTCTCAAGAGCAGACAAAGCCTATTCTCCCATGAAGGTGAGAGAGATTTTACGAATACACTATGGCTGGAATAACCTAATATTTAACAAACAGCAGTTTAGATTCCTGTCTATCTTAAAAGAAGGACAGAGATTTCTGTCAAGTGAAGCAGACTGAGAATGCATATGGAAATGCCAGCAAAAAGTGAAATGAGTTCCTATCATGAAACAGACATGCATTTGCATTTCACATATAGTGATTTTAACCCATTTTCAGATTAAAGGCAATGAATAGCAGCCATTCCTCAGTATGCTATAAAGAGCACTGCTATAAGATTGCACCCTTTTCATCACTGGTGATGCTTTAAAGGTAGAGTAAACAACAAACTGGAATTACAAAGATTGAGATTCTTTTAGTTCCTGACACTTATTCTGGAGATTAAATTCACACATGATTCAGAAAGATGGTGACAATGAAAACTTTACTTTCAACATGCCGATAAAGAATGATACCTTCTTTCTGACAGAGCTTTCCCAAATTTCACAATAGCCTATAACTATGGGTTATAGTAGTGCTCTAAACAATACTTCTCCCTCCATTAAAAAAAAAAAAATCTACTTTTCTGCTCATAGAGCATAGAAGCTATGCTCTACTTCAAATACATTACATTTTCAAGAGCTCTAAATTAACTGATCAATTACAAGTGAGACCTCCAGCTACCCCAACGTTCTCATTGGAACTTGCCACAATTTTCTAAATGTCTTATTTCAAAGCGACTGAATGACAACATGTTTGTTTCCTCTGCTAACCTTTCCTTGCTTCCAAGTGAAACACAGCAGGGAAGGAGCAGAAATGGGAAGACATGCACACAGTACTCTGATAAAATATTGCATATTTATAAAATATATTATTAATAAAAACAAAAGACCCAAGATGTTGGCATTCTGCTGGTATCACTTAATTGTCCGATAGGTGTTGTTTGTAGAACATTAAAAAAAAAGTTAGTGCAATTTCAAAATGCAAATAATACTTCACATCCAAAAGACTGAGATACCTCAAAGAACATTATTACAGCACTAGGAAAACTCTGTGGATCTCAGGTATGAATGAACACAGTCTAAAGAAAGATTCTGTATAAATGTTGCTACCCCAATTGAACAGGAACATTTTCAGATAGCAAATACACAGCTGCAGCGCCATCAGTCATAAACCAAGCACTTAATGCTAGTTTGGTTTTGCATTATTTCTTTTGATCTGGCTTAACTTTTTCCATATTTTATTCATTTTTTTTATTTTTTACCAAAAGGTGCAACTTCAGCTTACTATGTATGATGGTCTCTACTATCAACTTGAGAGTAGATTAAGCCTCATATATAAAGCTACTTTCAATAATTTTACTTACTATAGAAACTATATATTTATTGTATCTCTTTTTTTAATCATCCATACACCAACACAGACATCCAAATAGGATTAAATAATAATTTAGGGTTCTGTTCAATAATTTAGAATTCTGTTTCCCATCATCAAAATGCTTAAAATGCCTTTTTCCTCACCTCCAAACAGCGACTGCATTTTCCCTTCCTCATTTATCCTGTTTTCCAAATGTTAAAAAGAAATACAGACTTCTTCAGAGCTAGCAGTTTTGCTTAACTCACTTAAGAGTAAAGATTCAAAGCTCTGAGTCTCTGCCCTTACCACCATCAATTCTAGTCCCACCTGAAATTTAAAATACTAAAGTGATTGTGGTGAATTTCTGGGAGTCAGTCTTTCTGGCTGAATAGTTGTCTCCTTGATGGAGAATGGCAGTTGTCCCTGAGGAGAAGGGTAATAGTAGGATTTTGTCTTTTCCTTTAAGTCAGACTAAGCACATACTGCTGCTGAGTCAGCCATACCTGCAAAGAGAAGGTAATCATAACCTTCTTGATCAAGTCTACCTTTCCCAGGAGCACAGCTGGACACAAAATAACAACGAATGTCACTGAAGTGATGCTCGGGGTTGAATATATTAGGAGACCAACATGCTATTTTTCAGCAGAACATTATATTTTGAGACGAAACAGCTATAAAGGCCACCACACTAGAGACACAAACAAAAACAACCAATCAACCTAATGCAAGTGTTCTTAAAATGTACTGCAATATTCTCCCTCAAGTTACAAACAAGTGGTGAATGTTGATAAATAAATTATTTTATTAGAGGTCTGTCATTTTTAACAGCAAGTAATAGAGTATGTATGATCCTGCGTGGAGTAAGAGATTTCTTGCATTGTATATATGTAGGTACACATTATATATATTTTTTAAAAAAATCAGCCTATGCTTTTTAAATACATGGTTGGCTTGATGGATGGCTACTTCTACACTGGCTGTAAACTTTGCAGTAAGCAAGTATCCCCATTTGGAGGCCAAGCCTCTGAAATACATTGCACCAGGGCATGCTGGCTGGTGTTGGGTTTATCCAACTGCCATAGCAACTGCAGCCAGGATATAAAGAGCTTCTCAAAGAGGCAACTTTACATAAGGTCAACAAGTCCTCTGACAAAAATTTCATATAGTGCTCAATCTTAAACTTAAAGCAAAATCTTTATTCTCTTCATAATCCTTAGACNAAAAACAACACAAACCACTCTGAAAAAAAAAAAAAAAAAAAAAAAAAAAAAAAAGCTAATGACAGTCACAGGAAACATATTAAATGATAGTATTTTCAGCACAGCTGGGATTCCATTCGATAAATAATTTTTTAACTATTACCCAACAACATATTGCAATAGAGGCTGACAAGGGCTTGCTCAATAAGCAGTTACCAGCATTGCTACCAGGGACACAAGATGTTCTTTCTAAAAGATTTTTCTTGTCTAAATTCCTACAGTGACTTTTCAGGTGCTTCTATAAACACATCACTGTCACTTACAATCAGTGGATCCTTCCTTTTGTTGAAAGTTAAAATTAATGAAATCTTGAGAATCAAAATAGCAACAATTACCATAATCAGACACTTCCATGCTTTATAGCAGTACTATTAAACAGCACAAATGGGCTTATTCAGCAAAAGGAGAAGCTTTCAAAAATTACACCACAACACTTCATAAAATATTGTGCACTACTTGATTGGGAAATTCTATTTTATCTAATCAAAATCCTATAAAAAATAATTTAAGTGCAACTCAATGACAAATAACTAGGTAAAAATGGCAGGTTCATTCAATAGGTCTTCTATCAATGCTTCCTTACAATTCTGTGTTCTTGGTTCCTCATGGGCCTTTTTAATCTGAGAAATACTGAACTAAAGAGTGGACAAATAATGCATACAACAAATATAAATAATTTGCTTCTTCCTCATCAAGAATACGAGATTTAGAGGATCCATGTCCAACACTTCATAACAAACAGGACTCTGGAATCTTGTTTCATAGTGAAATAAAGAAGGAAAAATATTTAGCATTTTGATCACATTCCTATATTATATAAATTTTATTTTAAAAATTCACTTCTCTAACTGAACAGGAGGAAACACACAAAGTGCCCACCTAAAAACCAATGACCCTCAAGCAGCTGCTTGCATTTAAGTTTGCCCTCACAGTCTGAACATTAGAACCATATTCCATGAATGCTTTTAGCCAATTGAAGCCTTGAAACAATGTCCGAAAAACAATCAAAAGAACTCAGGACAATTACAGAAAACAAATTACTTGCGTTTTCAAAGCAGATGTTTGATATCTAGAAAGTGAAACAAAAAAAAAAACATGAAGCCAGACACTTTGCAGGGTCAGAGAAAGAAGGTTAAGAAGTTTCTATTGTGACTGCCAAATCTTTATTGCCTCTGAAGTTTTTTGAAAGTATTTTAATAACATGATTTGCAAATCTGTTCTATCACATCTGCTTCTCATATTAAGTTCTTCCTCCAAGCCTACAGTGGATACTATCGTATTGCCTCCAGAAACAACACCTGGCTCTCTAACACAAGAGCTGTACCTCCAAGAGAATTACCAGTGATTAGCTACCTAGTCAAAAAGTCTTTACTAGCACCACACTGCTATGCAAGAAAGATAACATGCAGGTATAAGAGTAACTTCTATGCTAACCAAGCTCAAATAAGTGAAACTCTTCTGGCTGACAATTCAACAAAGCATGTAGTGTGTTGGTTCAAGTAAAGGTAATCAACAGGTAAGCTTCCATTTGATTTAAAACTGTAATCTCCCCTTTTAGAGGAGTTTTAAACTGCATCCAGAGATAGCACTTCTCAAAAAAAGTTTAGAACACGTAGGTGGGTGGGACAAGAATCTATTGATTTTGGCTGTTGCTCTTCCCTTGAAAGCAATACTGGTTTAACATTATTGGATGGTGTCATAGCACACAGAAAAATGAAGAGCACATGACAAGAGCGAGTTCTGAAAGCAACATTAAAAAAAAAGTTGTTCTCAGTCCAACACTCTGATCCTGAGTCTTAACATTGATGAACTTGGGTGAAAACCGTATCTAGCATGTACACCAGTCCAGCACCTCTTCTGTCCCTGAAGTCCATGAGTTCACCCCAGCAAATAAAACTGACTGGGGAACTCCAGAAAGAAAGACTTCTTGAGATGCAAGAAACAGAATCTCAACAGGTCCATGACACTGCTCACTGCTAATGGGCAGGACAGAGACTAGACAGCACTCCAAGATAAAGATACCTGTATATTCCTGTAGCAAACACTCAGAGAAACAATACCTCCTTTTGAGTGCCATAGCCCTCAGTACATTTGTTGCGTTTTATTTTTAGTAGAAACAAAAGAATTCGATTTCAAGCCATCAATCTTTCAAAGCTACACTTGTCTTTTCATTAAACAGCAAATGCATTTTATCTCAAATATTTTCAGATAAAAATCTCTAGTGATCCTGAAATGTTAAGCTGCTCAATCCCCCATAGCCTTGACAATTCTGCAAAATTACTTAATGCAAAGGCTAGAGGCCTCCAGAGCAGAGCTAATTCCTCCCAAAGGATAACTCCCCTCCCCAGCTGGATGCAGTTCTCTCTGGGAACTACTTCATGACATCCATCTCTAAAATTATTCAGGTCAATCCCACTTAGAGTGTTAAGAACACCTGAAGAGCACAGACCTAACACCCCGGAAGGCTACACACGTTGCTTTTTCATGCATTAAGGTCTCACAACTTTTACAGTGTTCCCTTCCACATTCCAGAGATGTGAAAGCAGCTCAGCACTTCATATGCAGATTACATTACTTGCATCTGAAACAGGGGTTTTTTTCCCTCCTCCTGTCCCACGTTAAACTCTATTTGTTCTGGTTGTGTGGGAGAGGCCAGTTCTAGCTGTAGTTACACTCTAACATTACAGTAAAGCAATATCATGCTGCCATGCAATAGCTCTTTAATGTCAACCATAACCTTCATAAATGGGTTTGTAACGAGAAACCCTTGTTTGTCATTCAGTAGGTATGATTGATGCTATGTGAGTGAAGTGTAGCCACAGTGACCATCTCAATAACATGAACAGCTGCCAAATATTCATTTAGCAGAATGAGTTTAAAAAACTTTGAGCAGATTGCTTTCACAAGGCTGCTTTCAACAAAAGGAAACATAATTAACGAGCTAATATCAGCATGTGTCTGGCTAAGCTAATGAATATCAAATTACACAGAATCCTGTATAAATCATCATTATCCTGAATTTTAATTGAACTTGCAATTAAACATGACAAATTTTATATACACTAAACCTTTAATTTATACTTTCAAATAAGAAATAATTTATCATTTTTAGTATTTCATAGTTAATTTCCCAATATGTACACTTCTAATTAACAAGGACAGACAGGCCTTAAAAAAAAAAAAAAAAGGAAAGAAAAGAAAAACACACCAAAACCTGCTGAATAGCTCCATTGGTTACATCAACTTTCAACAGATTAAAATCAGAGGCCAGAAACTTAGAACACTGCAGCAAACCACTGCTTCTGCAAGTCATATTTAATTTCAAAGTCATCCTTTGAATACCATGTGCAGCTATGCAGCTAGAAGAGAACTGAGCCACAGCAATGTCTAAGGGGCAATTTGAAATCTGTGTTAGGTTTCTACAAAAGAAGCAACAGTTTTGAAACAAATTCTTCGTAATAACTTCATACTGCTCCATTTATATAGTTTCTTAATCTTATTGTTACTACGGATAGAGCTGTCACCATACAAAATAGTGCTTCTTGACAAAAGAGTATCTTATTCATTATCTAGCTTATAGTCCATCATTTATGATCATTCCCTTTGGTTTATTTCCAGTATCATCTGAGAACATGAAGAGAAGGATTCCTTTCCCCATCTCCTAAAACTCATATACTCCAGTTACTTTTTCTGTTTCATCAAAATACTACAGTTTCTATTCATTTCTATACAGAAAAAAATGAAATTAAAAAAAAAATTAATGGGTCCTAAAGCTGTGAATGTGAAGTTTAGAGATAGAAGCAGCTGCTTTGCTGTAAGCAGGCACAAAGTTCTGTTAGCACAGCTAAGTCAGCGGGAAGAGCAAGAGGAAAAAAATACTATGACAGCCACACCAGCAAAATCTGTGGTATAAAGATGGTCAGGATGGCACAAATGTGCATTTGTTCAAGGAGTTTCAACAACCATAGATGAAAATACTCTTTCTTCTAGGACCCCTAGGAGTCTGCCAGCAGAACTATGCTAGCACAAATGGCAAGACAGTGCCCTAACACAGGCAAGCCCCCAGCTAGGAAAGGCTGTGCACAATGGCACTCACATGGAAAATGTGGACAAACCCCAACTGCAATTAACTATTATGTATACGGCTGCAGTGAAGACCTGAACACTTTCAGATACTAGTGCCACTGAAAGTTCAAGATAGGGCATACAACAGATTCAAGATTCTCAAATACTCGAGATTATTGAAATCTACTTTCATTCAGAATCCTTATTACAAAGCAGAGTCTTCATGGTGGAATTTGCTGAACCTTCAAGACAATGCACTCTGTGAAGTCCCATTGCTCACTGACTATAGCAATGAAACAACTGGGGAAATAAATGGATGAAACTAAGAGAAACTGAAAGCTTCTCCCACTAGAAAACAGCTTTAGGAATTCAATTAATTCCCACAGAAAATTAGGTCAACAGCTTTCATATTTACAGCACTCAGCATTTAAAGAGTGAAACTTCTGATTTAATGAGCAGTAGAATTAGGGATACAACAGGCAATTTCTGCTGTGATTATAGTAAACATGTTTGGGTGCTTCTTGCAGTCCTTGCTTTTGCACAAGTCACTTACATACTTTTATTATTTTATTTTTATCTGCTGTTCTGCCTGCTCTCTGAGGTATTTAGTACCTGGTTATGCCCATATTTTTTAGAACACACTTAAGAATGAACATATCTACCCATGCTGACCAAATGTGATCTGGATATCCTAGAAGAAGCTCAAATGTTTCCAGACCACTTGAAGGAATCCTCTGTCATGCAGCTCAGCAGGACTTCATTCCTATACATCCATTTCCCCAAAATGCTTTGAGACAGGCAAAGCAAAAAACCCAAAAGAAATAGTAGGGACTGAGTGAGCAATTTCCAGAATTATTTCTCCACCTTGTTGGTACAGTTCCACAAGTTACTTAATCCTGAACAGAAATCAGAAAAAAAAGGTGATTAATCAGCAGAGTAGAATCCATCTCTGGTTAGAGCTTCCTAACTGCCGAGATACTGTTGTGATTCTGCCACTAACTCTATGATCTCCAATAATTACTCTGCTTCTTGGTCTCCTTATTAATTCTTTCAGAAAGAACTATATTGATGCTGAACTCACCCAACAATCTCTTTTTTCCTCCACTTAATAAATCCTTCTACCAAATATTTGCAAGTTTTTGCTCCCATATTTCCTGTTCAACCCACATGCAGAGCCCTCACCTTTCTGACACCACTCCTTCTGCAAACACATATTCTAGTCAGCAAAAATAACATTGCCTACCCATCACTGAGAACAAATAAATGAATTAACTCAGACATAATTCTCCTCTAGGTTTTCCTAGTGCATTTTGCATTGTCTGTCTACTTAGATTACAAGCCCCTCAGAGCAAGGACACGTTGTCTTGTTTGACTTGTACAGCTCTGAGCACATGGTTTGCCCATAAATAATATTAACACCAATGATAACACTGGTTTGGTCAGTCTCAATACACATGAAAATGAGGCAGCAAGTGCTCCTATTTTTCTTTTTCACATAAGGAAATGTCATAGTTCTTCTCATTTTTCAGGGACTTACAAACCCAATAGAACTGCACATACCAAGGCTCTGAATGTTTAATGCTTTTGCTGAAAAGCACTATGTGCTCATGCAGGAGAAGCAGCAGGACAAATATTTTCACACATTTTCAGATAGCTGAGTGAAACTGGCTCCACCAGAATTTACAGTTGAAGACTACCAGAATTTACAACTTGTGAAATTGTGGCTGTCTGTATTTTCTCATTACAGGGTGTTTGCTACAGATAGAGAAGGTGGGGTTTTTTTCCCCGCTTTTTTTCTTTTTTTTGCCATCTACTGTCGCACTACTTCCTAGTTAAACCTTGTCTCAAGTTATCAACACTCTCTGGAGAGATAAGCTTCTTCTCACTTACAACCTGTCACTAATAATCGAACTTTCAAGACTCCATCTCGAAAAGAGACTACCGGAGGCACACAGGTCACAGGAATTAACTGCCACCAGTCCTTGCAGAAAACTAAGCTCATCAATCTATAGCTTCTCGTCATAATTAGAATAACGGCTTCGAAAATTTGGGCTGATGTTGACTCGGTCTTATGCCACAAAGCCCACTGATTAAAATCTTGGTGTGAAACTTAATGATAAGTGCTGGTGGCGTTGTCGTGGAGACAGGGACAAACAATTCCCTTGCTGTGACATTTTCAATGTCCTGCAGAAGAAAAACTGTCCTCTTTAGTGTGGCACTGTATGAAGCTTATTTATGGCTACAGGGCTGGCTGGATTGATGACTGTCGTAACACACTGTCAAATCCTTTACTGACACATTCATTTTTTGAGCCCCTGGTGTGGCAGAAATAAAACACAACAAAAATGTGAAAGTATTATTTATCAGTTTCTGTTTGAGTAAATAGTGGATGAAATAAATTTGGTATATGTTTGTACCCAGATGTGCACACAACTCCCGACATTTATTAAATGCACAAGAAACAAAAAGTATTTAATGTAGTTCAAGATTCTCTTATAGTTTTTGACTGCAGTTTTGCAATGGATTTTAACAGACAAAACCCAAAAGGGCAAATGCAGTTAAAGCTTTAAGAATACAGCTTTGATTGCACTGTATCCATTGCAAAATACAGTATATTGCACACTTGACATTAAAATTTAAGAACTCACATCAGAAGTGTGATGTTTGTTTTGATACTGCATTTCAAAAAATCAGCCTGAGCTTACCATGGCCCTACTGACAGTAGCATGCTCTAACATTAATATCTGCAGCATTATTTTTATCACTTTGAAATCACTATCTTTCAGATACAATTTGTTTCCTTCACTTTAAATACAGTGAACATTATTTGTTAGCTTCAAGGCTCTTGTTAACTTCCTGTATCTTTTACAATGCACTAATTAACCATTATAAGAATAGCACTGTGGACTACAACAAGTGAATTTACAGTCAGGTCAGCATCCAGAGAGAGCTCAAAATCTGTGTCTGAAACCTCTGCACTGAAGATACTCTAAAGTTTCTGTAGACAGATTTCTCATACTGCTCACATTTTCAGGAATCCTGCCTGCTTTAGCTTCCAGGTTCAAAATTATTAAAAGAGGAATCCTCTGCTTCAAAACTCAGAAGGACCTTTGTCTGTCTATGGAGGAAAAGAAGTCCAAGATTTACTCACTCCCTGTATGAGAAAAAGAAAATAAATCTGAACTAATTTTCTCTCCCTTTGTCCAATGCACTCTTCTTGAAAAATATTTATTGCATCTCTTCTAAGTAAAAAAATCCTGGGGAGGGAGGTGTCAAATGAGCACACTGTTCTTTCACAATACTTAAGTACAAAGTGAGTGAGCCAAAGGTTGCTCTCTGTACTCAGAAATTGCAGTTCCATCAATGGTACCCACAGATACAGCAGAACACACTGAGAAAGTTCTACACATAAAAGGAAATCAATATCAGAATTTGGTGACTGAGCATGATTAAGACTTTGTATGTATAATCTGAAAACAATGTGATAGCTACATGGAAGTTCTTTAATCCTCAGGAGCTGACTAACCTTACCTACCCTCTATGTACCCAGCCCCAGCTCCACAGCATTCCCACCACACAACATGAGTTTAATATATAAATACATCTCAGCCCTGGAAATGCCCTTATGATGTTTACAAGGAAATGTCTTCAAATCTGGACCCAGATAAATCATTGCTTCCCTCAACAGTGGGTGTTTGTCAATCATAATAATTGTTATTTATAGCCTTTGAATATCCTCTACTTGTATTATTTTGGATTACAGCTTCAGATTTTGGGCTTTTAAAAACTAAAGGATCTGAGCTAAGAGATGCATCTCTAATCCATACACAATACTCTAAACATACACTATCAATGCTCCAAGTCCCATCAGTAATTTAAGTATGTAAATAAAACGTGCAAGTTTCTCAAGACATTCAGGGATTTCTAACGAAGTGCAAAAATTTACGTCACAAAACATTATGAAATAATTTTAGTCAAGAAAATTAGGAATTGATCCTCCAGAGCTATCAAAGACAAAAGGGCAAATAAAGAGAGAGTCCTATTTTAATAAAATTAAAACCTTCAGATTTCTTAGGAAATTTTGCAACGTTTCAGCTAATGCTAAACTGTCTTGATACACAAGGTGGTTCAGAATTAGTTTAATTTTTCAGTTGCAGCATTCAATCCTTCAAGTCAATACACACCAAAATAAATCTGCCTCTCAATAACATCAAGTTCTAAACATTTATATCTAATTGATATAACAGAAATTGTCATCAATTATTCCTTTTTCAACTCTGTAAAACACATACCGATATTTCAGGTTAATTTATGCAGTAAGAGCTGCCGTGTTTCTTGCAAAGATTTGTGACAAAATGTCTTTAATTTTCTTTGCTTTGCTGGATTGCTACTAAAACTTATAATGTGAAAGTGCTTTTTAAAGAGGGGGAATTAAAGTGGTCTAAAATGGTTTTAAAATACAGTTTATGCCCTTCTTATGCCAGATGAAAAAGCTGAATGTACCACATGGTAACTCTGGGTGACTAAACAGTTTGTCAAATATATTAAAAAGAAAAAAAAAAAAAAAAACAAACCAAAAAAAAACCCAACCAAAAAACCTCTAGCAGTCACTTCTAATTTTTTCATGGCCATCAGCTTTTCTTGTCCTATTAGTTACCATAATAGCAACACAGTGTTGAGCAAAATACCAGAAGCTTTCATTAGAACCATTAACATAATTTGATAACTGATGGTATTTGATTTCTGACTTTTGAACTTTGAGCTAAAGCTTGGTGTAAGATATAATCTCACTGATTGGATGTTTTTTAAAATACAATCACTTCAAGTTATGTTTCTTTGTTAAATGTAATTAATGTTCACATTTGTCACAAATTATATTATTTAAGAAAGAGGCAATAACGATGAAAGATGTGACAATGTTAAACCCATGTCATCTTCCCCCAAATGATTAAGCCCTAATTTAAGGATTGCTTAAAATAAACTCGAGCCATGCATGCAGTAATGGATATATATAAATAAGAATTTTCCAATAAAGCATTGATGGTTTTGCTTAACTTTAAAACAAATTAAAAGTTTAGTACTAAATCCATCTATGTCAGATGCTTTAGAGCCACGTTCAGGATGTTCTGTTTGTAACACTGATGCCTTAACTTTTAGCTTTCATATTTTCCAGATTCTGTACTACATTAGTATATCACTCTGACCTTCATATAAAGTGTTAGCAAGGTCTCTTGACAGTTTAGTTAGACAAAAGAATCCTTCTCCAGTCTCAGAACCAAGGACACCATTGCAGCTTCAGTCCCAAAAAGTGTAAACAGCAGCAAATTGAGGAGAGCAATCTGGGAGGATGTGACTTCATAACCTGAAGCTGTAATTAGACAATTACCCCCAATATAAATGGCCAAAACTTATAAAAGTGTGAAAACTCATGACCTGGAGTCCATCCTGGCTAGCCTCTTGTACTGCCCAGAGTGTATCCTTTGAAGGCCTTTTAATAAATCCCTGCTTTATTCCTTTCACACTGCCTAGCCTCTGTCCCAGGTAGCCTCTCCAGGCATCAATACAGTATTCAGTTATACACTGTTCACCTGATCTTTAAATACAGGGCAAGTAGTAAGGAGAGCTTTTTTGGCTCCTGTCTCTGCTGGTGTGAGTAGGGATTTACAGACTGACAGAGGCTTCCCCTCTGCCCACAGTTCCTACAAGCAAACTTGCTCTGCCCCCTCAGCATTTTGGCCACATCGGTGTCAGAGCCTGAGCTGCCAAGCCTTGCCTCCTGGGAGGGCCCCTCAGTCTGGGACCTGCCCTGTGCTGCCAGAGCAGGCAAGATGACCAGGGCAGGCAGTTTTGTCTCTTAACCAGGCTCAGGCTTCCGTGCAGATCACTGTGTACATGTGTCCAGGTCAATTATTGCAAGCCACGTGCCTCTTTAGTACGGCAAGCAAAAGACTGCAATACAAATACAAGCTTTTGCAAGCAATTTTTGTATTGACAAATGAGAGAGGTAGCAGGGGGAGGGATGTTTCTATTTAACTTGGTCAGGTTAAGGACCTGAAAGAGACTTCAGAGTTCAAAATGCCCTATGTGCACACAGCCAACTGACTGTCCTGCAACAATAATTGCATATAAAGCATCATCTATGTCATATCAATGACCCTCTTTGCTGGGCACTGCATACATTCACACAGATGCTTTGAATGGACATTTATGGGATCTTTATTAGTAATATAAATCCTGTATCACCACAGCTGCATTAAAAAATGTAAAGGAACACACACTATCATCTTACAAAGATTTCAATTGGGTTCACTGGGGACCATAAAAACAAACTTGCATGTTCAGACCCTTTGGCAAAACTGTAAATGCCAGAAATATTAAAAATTTTCAAAACGTTATTATCAAAACATACTAAATCTAAAATGTTTTGGAGAAAGGGAAGGGGTGAAAAAGAATCAAGATGATGCGGCTTTTTTTTAAAGTCAGAAATCACATTTTCAGCTAGCCTTGAAAAATAATTTCATGATATGCATCATTAGCATGCATTAAGCCTTCAAAAGTGAAAAGAGCTTATAAAATTTTTAAGTAATTTTATACATAATATTCTTCTAAACAAACAAAGTGATACAGTAGGCATAGAAAGTAGTGAAGCCAATACAAGAATACTTAATTTTTAAAGAGAATTGTTTTTTTTTTCTAATTTCCAAGTTTAAGCTAATGAAAAATGGCTAAATACTCTTAGATTCAAAAACATTCAAACAAAAGGAAAAGGTCAAGAGAAATTCCAAACCTCACCCCCCTGTCTGGAGATAACATTAAACCAATCTTTTCCAGATTTCTTCAAGTGGAATTTAGGGCTTGTGTGTTTCAACAGGAATATTCTCCATTAGGAGTTTGTACTTCTTAATGCTCTCTGAAAACACCTGCTACAAGGGCAGGGCTCTTATTTCCCTTAGATTTGAAATGCCTGCCATGACTTTAAGTGGCAGTCAGGCAAAGGACAGAGATTTAAGTTTTGGAGTCCACTGCACTAAGATCTTGCAGCAGTATATGGTCAGAATAAAAAAAAAAAAGCTCAATAAATATTTTTTAAATTACGAAAGGATTCCAACATACAGGGCTGAAGTCTAGTCATTGAAACATGCTGCCTGTTGGTATCATGTCCTGTGAAGGGGGCAGTGACACAACTGCACAGCTGTTCTTTGTCACCACGATTGTTGCCATAGCGTCTCCTCTGCAGTTGGTGTAATCATGTATGCCATTATTAAGAAATAATTACTCTTCCATGCATAAAACACATTCACTGCAAAGATAAAATATAGTTTGGATCCCACTGCACATTTTCTTAAAAGTGTTTTTCATCTTCCCAGCACAACGAACCTCTCTAAATCTCAATGTAGTATTAATCATTATAAGAATTGCCTTATATTTACTGTAATACCAATCTGCTATGGGATGAATACATTTCAATTTTTCTGATGCAAACCTTTAATTTCTAGAATTTATAAGACACAACTGTCACAGAACTCAAACTTTGCAACAAACATTGCTTTGTCTTTAATTTTTTTCTCATAAAAACAACTGAGGGAGAGATGAAAGAAACATTGAAACTGTAGTTATGTCATGGAAGACTGCAGAAGGAAATACATAATGCAAAGCCAAACCATTTATCAGAAAGCACAGTCCATGCCTTACTGTCCTTGTCTGTGACTCAGAAACAAACAATAAGAAGGATAGCTGGGTATTAAGAGACCTGACAGTTTAGTAAAAGACACACTGTTAGAACATATACAACATATGCTGATATAGTTTAATAGAAGAGTAAAAGCTGTGCAGAGCAAAACCAGGAATGAATTCCCTGCTTCCCATGGGCAGCCATCCCCAGGAGAGCAGAGCCCCACCACATGTAACAGTGACCTGGGAAGACAAACACAGTAACTCCAAACATCCACCCTTCCTCCATGCACTTTATCTACAGAGCATGATGGCACATGGTGTGGAACATCCCTTTGGTCACTTTGGGTCACTTGTCCCAGCTGTGTGTCCTCCCAGCCTCCTCACCAGCATGGCAGTACAAAAAGCAGAAAGGCCTCGACTCTGTGCAAGTGCTGCTCAGCAACAACAAAAACATCTCTGCACTATCAACTCTGTGTTCAGCAAAAATGCAACAATTTCAAAGATAGTAACTTCAAACACAGCCCCAGACCAGCCACTATGAAGAAAATTAACTCTACTCCAGCTAAAACCAGCACCCTCATACATCCATGCATTCAAAGACAAGCAGTGTGCACACACCAAGCATTTACAAACAGCAAAGTATCCTAGATAGACACAGGTTTTGAATATTGCAAACCTGATACTGCATAGAAATTATTTTGGCTATTCAAAAAGTACTTTATATCCCCATACAGGCAACGTACACAACATCATCCAAAAAGACACAAGAACACTGTTTATAGAAGCAAAAAGCACCTCCAAGCTAAAAAGCTTACACACAGTTTGTTCTAATGTATCAGTTGGGAAGATATGCAGAAAGAGAAACGTATTACTCTAACGCCTGAATGCTAAACTGTGAAAAATCCAAACAGAGGATATACTCTGTTCCTAAGTGTTAGGAGGCATCATCATTATTCTACCATACCAAAGAAATAGAGGCTATTAAATGTAATGCATAAAATAACATTTAGCAAGAAAATCAGGATAATTACTTCACAAAAAAGACATTCAGTCAAGTTCTAAACCATTGCTCTGAATTGAGAATTACTTATGTCTAAGTTAAATCAAGTAAAACATCCTTAGCAGTCCCTTAAAGAACACTTGAAAATAACAGGAGGAACTACCTAATTCATGCTTTTTTTTTTTTTTTTCCTGTTAAAAAGGTAAATTGCAGGAGGCTTTGACATCAGCTTTCTTGTTTGCAAATTCAGTTTATTCAGCAGGAACATAGACAAAGATAGCTTGATTCCATACAAGCTGAATTAAGCATTCAGGTTAGTTGTGGGTAAACCAAATTAGAAACCAGTACAACTAAGGGTCAGGAACACACTCTGCTGGGAACTGTATAACCACCACAACAGAAAAACAAGGGCCATTAAAAAATTTTGAGTCCAAAAGGTTACAGTAAGGAAAACCTACAAGGGAGATGTGTCCAACCATCATATTTAGAGGAAGGAATAACTGTCACTTGATATACAATAAATGCTACAACAAAAAAAAAATCAAGTAACATGCACAAAAGGGCAGTGCAGCACTTTTAAGAAAAAATACAGACATATGCTGCCCTATTCACTTGCTACATCACAAAGCTGGAGAGCATCTCTTTAAATGCTGCTTAGTAGAAGCATGCTGAATCATTCTCCATCACTTCACAGACCCAGCAGTGATAAAGCATTTCCTCATCATGAGTGGCAGAAATTATTTTGGAATGTAAGAAGCAAGTCTGACAGGTATTCCTTACACAATCCTCAAAGTAGAGCCACAACATAACATGAAGACTCTAGATGGGTACAGTTTCCTACATGCTGCAATTCTGAGCGTCCCATTCCAACAAGATGATGGTATCCACACTGGCCAAGTGGCAAAGAGATTTAAAAGTAAATTGTAATAAAAGACTGTCACAGGATCAATGCCTCATACTTTAAAACTGAGCATTTTGGCTCTGCTTCAGCATTCATCAGCCAAAACCTATTATCCTATGACAATATTCCATTTCACTGATATCTATTCATTATAAAATATATATATTTACAGTATTTGGAAGGTGATTTTTAATGCTGTGAATGCCCTTTAAAAGGAGACTATTTTAACATTATAGATTCCAAATGACTAGTCAAGATATTCAATTCCCTGTTTAAATCTTTAAATATACTTAGGAATTCCTTATTTCAATGGGCTTTCTAATGCCTGTTCCTTTACTGTTTAAATATATATTACAATGTAAAAAGAGAAAGGTCTTCATTAACTCATTGCACTAGGGGAACTCACCTTTTTATGATATTAGTTTCAGTCATTAATCACAATGCTTTACCAGTAACTAAGGAAAGTGACAATAATATTTATGTAGATAACTGTACTTGAACTTTTCAGGTTTTGAAGAAGTCCAAGAGAGTTGGGTATCCCAACATGTTAAATTTGGAAATTGTAACTCTGACTGGCATAACAAACACATCACATTCTCCCCATAACCATAACACATTCTGAGTCTCAACTTCAGCTGTTACCTTTTAAAAAGGCTTTTTCAAAAAAAATTCTCATCAACCGAAATCTTGTGGCGTTGAGAGATTTATTTTTTTTATCCTTAAGAATTCAATAGGAAAAATACAGCTTTTTTGTTTGTTTTTAGGAGAAAAAAAAAATCTTTATTTAGGTGGTATATTTAAGGAGAATTTTAAGAAGTGATAAAAGCAGCAAAGTCTAAGAACTGTACAGAGAAAATATCTTGTAGCATCTGAGACTGAGCACGATATTATCAGTGTCAGCATACTGATGACCCAGATGGTATTTGTATGTTTGAAGTATGACATCTATACTCCTCTGTCATCCAACACAAGTAATTAACAATAATCAAGTGGGTGTTAATTGGATATAATGGAACAATCTCCAGTCAGCCTGAGCCTACTATTTGCCTCTTACTAGTAATTATGAACACTAAGTACTCACGCTAATCTCCTTCTTCTCACTGAAGCCAAACAGAGGTGCAGTATTTACTCAGCTGATAGCTTGTTTTGTCTGCAATTTAATCTGTTTTAAGCCAAGAAACTCATAATTTGCAGAGCCGTCACCAGCTGCCAGGATCACACAAAAGAATTCAAGGCCCTAGATGACAGCAATTCAGTATATATAATCCAGGGAAAAAAAAACAATCATTAATTAAACTGACCTGTTACAACCACAGTAGCCACAACACCTGGACATATAAACACTGAAAATTACCCATTTGTGTAACACCTGATAAACTCAGAACTCTGACCCATATTTGTCATCCCAAAAATATGCTGTTAAAACACAAAACTTTCAAAGCTGCTGTTCTTTTGCTATGCAAGACTGTGACAACCCTTTCGCTGATAGGGAAGTGGTGAACTACCTCAGCCACATCACTGCAGAATGTGCTTTGATTACTACAACTGTAGCAAATTGAAAGCATCTTATCAAGAGTGACCATTAGAAACATATTACCAGCCATTAAGCAGATGGTCAGATGTTTTAAAATAGCTTTTACATAGCAGTGAAGTCCAGACTACTCAGCCTTATTTATGGGTCTATTAAAGGAAAAAAAGGAAGAAAAATAATAAAAACAACCTTTTTTTTTTTTTTTTTTTTGTGGTGAAAGTGGGAATTTTTCAGTGGTTTTCAAGACCATTACACAACCAATGTATGAATCAGAGAATTCAGTATAACAGTTAAAGGACTCTTAAATGCTATGAAATTTACCTCCCTTGTAAAAAAATAAGTCTTCCATCATTGTAAAAATTGGATTGATTTAACACATCAAAACATGTAAAAAGGCAGCACACCACATTAAGAAGATCAATATTGAGGACAACTTTTAGGAATTCTTCCCAGGAAATTGTTTGTATCATTTAATCCATCCCAAACTTCGTTTTATTTAAAAGGAATTGAATTGGTTCGTGCTGAGAGAGATTTTTCTTACGTTACATGCAGATGTCATCACTCTGTCAATAACTAAGACATGCATTGATTTACAGAAATGATACACTATTTGGAATACAATTACTGATTGATGCAGAAGGCCAGAAACACAGGCCATTAAGGACCATTATATTATTGATTCCATGTTTAAATTTGGGAAAATCACTCTCTACATGATGAGAATCTTGCAATTTTCCCATGCCAATTCACATCTGCAGTTGAGGCTTCAACTTACACAGTTTAGACAGGAAATAGTATCATATGGAGCTTTTAAATCAAATACCAGAAAGCAAAAAGTAGAGCAAATCTCAGTACATGTACGGTGCCTTAACACAAATAATATTCAACCAGTCTAGTGGCACCTCCTAATCCTTTACTGAAAAAAAAGTATTCTACACAGGAAATACAGGCAAATTTAGCTATATCAACTAAAATTTTCAGAAGTAAAATCATACTTTGCAGCTATCATATCTACTCTTCCCCCATTATGGAGTTAGAGTGATCACAGCATCACTGAATGGATCAGGTTGGAAGAGACCACAGTGGATCATCTGGTCCAACCTCTGTCCCCAAGCAAGGTCATCCTAGAGAACAATTTCCCCGGTTCTGTTTTAAAATTACTTCTCTCACAACTTACCCCCAAAACAACTTTATCCAATTATTTTCAGAATTTTCCCAAACACTATGTCTCTTTTTTTAGAGTCCAAAATTTTCTTAAGCCCTCTGCAAATTTATTTTAGGACTTTACCTCCACGGATTTCTCATCAACCTTCTGTCAGGAAATCCAGAAAATGACCTATTAGAGTCCATCTAGTGAATTCACATGGCTCAAAGAGATGTGAGACTTCTGTGGACTGAGCATACTATTTAGAGAAACTGCATTTTCACTCCTGCTCAGCAGAAGCCAAAAGTGCTTCCAGGACAAGGCACTCATTCCCAAGGACCAGATAAATATTACAGCTACTCTTTATCACACAGTCTTCACAAAAAAGAATTAAGGAGAGTTGCCAGGACTGCACCAATATTACTAGACTGGAAGTGACCATCATGATTCAAAATGACATGATTTACCTTTCTGGGCAGAGTGCTGGCTGGTGGGGGTCTCCCTAGACTATAGTGCACTACTCTTCCTCCTTTTTTAATCCTGTCACTGTCCCAAGGAGGAAGAGAGGCTGTGGGGACTAAACCCCCAACTTGCTGTGCCACAACAGCAATGCAAGAATGGGAGTGAGAAAAGGTGAAAAGCATTCACCTGAGGAGATAGGAAGGGCAAAAACTCATGCTATTTCTACAATTTATTACAGTCTTCCATATGATGAGCACTTCTTGATTGTCAGGTCGGTTTCTAAAGAAAGAGCACAGGTGGAGAAATTTCAATTAAATGACAGTTTCATTTAGGATATACCCATCTGCAGCACCTTATTTTGATCAGTTCTAATGGGAACTAGCTTTACCATTATGCACTTTTCAGCTTGCCAGCTGTTTTGGATCCCACTCTGAAGTGCCTCATTCATCTTATACATGGTAGAGGGTATTCCCATTTGGCACTTACATTAGCATTTGGTACTGCACAACAGGCACTTAAAAAATAGATACTTCAGTCACAGGATACTGCATCCATTGCTGAATGGCTACTCCAACAGCCTTCCTTCTCCTGGTTTTGTTAGCAGAGCTGTGCTATCAGTGTTTATTCAATACATTTGCAAGCTGCAGCAATGAAGAATCTGAATGAAACTCTGCTCTAGTTTCTTTCTTCTCTCTAAAAATATGTCTGCTGGGTAGATCACACACACACACACAGAGAAAGGATTTTAAAAGCCCCAACAATAAAGATTAGATTCCTTTCTAAACAGCATTTTGAATTAAGTCTAAAAGGACAGAAAATATTGCCCATCTGAAAAGCCAATCTGAGTTTACAATTTAAGAAAGAAGTAACTCTCCATCAAGTGCATCAGCAGCAGAAAATAATTCTTAGCTCATCAATCCACTGAACCAAAATGCTTGTTAAAGTCTCAAAGCATCAATATCCATCAGAATATATCTATTAAATATCTTGATACCATCTATGTCATCCATGATTTAACTTCTGATACAATTGCTTGGACCAATTCAATACTTTGCAGCAACTTCAGGATAAACATGAAATAGGGACTATTAGACAGTACAGTTGGAAAATACAAGGAAAAAAAATACTAAACGTCATTTGTTAAAAAACAAAAACCGTCACTCCCCAAAAAAAACCCCACAAATGTTTTCCATGTGACAAGTTTTAGTCACATGCAAAAATTGCTTCTGCAATCTTGAAACAAATCACCCTTTGGTTCAGAATAGAAAACTATTAGAGATTAGTTAGAACACCTGGGTATCTCTTAATGTACACTATCATGCCATTTAAGTACAAATTAAATGAACACAGCTTAAATATGGAAATGATCCATACAGATGAATGACTATCCCTTCACCTTGCAAAAACCAAAATCCCAATGTTATTGCTATCCCACTTTAAAGAAACCTGTCAGGACTCTCACTGGCACTGTGAAAAGCAACATGAATGGCAGAAATTTTGATTGATGTCACTGCCTGCCTGTCAAGTGAAACAAGCAGGGCCAACCTAATCATGTTAGATTAGTGGATACAGAGATGATATAATATTTTTGTGTTATAGATATGCACGTAGAGTGTGCATGCACAGAATCACAGGAATATAAACATATCCTTCAAGTAATACTATGTATCAGACTCTTAAACAAAGCCTGGGGGATTGGGGTGGGCATTTTTTCCATTTTACTTCTGTAATTATGTGTAAGTAATGCTCATAGATTTTCAAGACTTTGTAGTAGACCTTCTACACGTTTTCTGGAGTCCTAATTCAATAGTTTTCTTTTTGTATTGGTATACTGAATGAAACACTTTGTTTTATGAATCTAAAGTGAAATTGATTCAGCTACCTTTTCTCGAACACAGTCTAATCTGCAGATTTAAATATACAGTCAGGTAATCTTCTGACGCTAAGCTCAATAAATTCTAAAAAGTGAGAACATCTGAAAACAATAGATCTTGTGTAGGAAGTTTCACAGAAAAAAGTGATCTTACCCAGTAATGCATGCAAAACAAACACATATCTAGTTCAAACATGAGAGTGGAATATGACTGCAGCTGTCTGATCATTTATCATGAAATATTTGCTCATTTGAGAATCTGTAGACTGATAAGTAAAGTAACCAATAAGAAGCACTTCCAGACTACCTAAAAATGTTGCAAATAGTCCAAGCCTTCAGATTAATTTAGAAAAAGGTATCCTAGGAACAGTTGAAAAAATACTTAAATATCAGCTATGAAAAATTTAATAAAGAGAAAAAAAAAAACCAACCAAACCACAAAACCCCCTCACAGCACCCCACTAAGACCTGCACTAACTTGGATAGGAAAAAAGTCCCCAAACTTGTCAAAAGCAGCCAGAACTACATTTCAGATGAAAAGAGGTAAGTCTCTGGGTTTAAAATTAAAAAATACAATGCCCTTTTGTCACATGGCCATAGAGTTCACAACAACAAATGTGCAAAAAAAATTTAAACTGCATGAGAAACAAATGTTTTATCCGATATGCCTCAAATTATATATATATATATTTTATTTTTTTTTTTTTAAGCTAGGCCCTAATCAATATTAAATCTAAATCTTCATTTTGTATTTACTGTACGAAATGTGTTCCATAGGTCAGAGAAAAAATATACTCTTTGGGATTAGGAGAACGTTAAATAAGATCAATTGCAAGAAATACTTCCTTTCTTTGTACACAAAGCAGAGACAAAAATAGGCCTGATGCTGGATTTTCCTAATTTTGTGCTTGGTGCTAAAAGTTACTCAAGTATTTTTCTCTTCCACTGAGACAGTCAAATGTACCAACCTCTTTAACAGGACTATGTCTCAGGTTTTTGTGTTTTACCCAAACTTTATTGAACTTAGAGCAAGGGAAGAACACAGTTTGGAAATGAGGGTTTAGTTCCTTGACAAAGATCAGGTGCCCACCTCAACTAGCCTTTCATCTGGAGCCTTGAAATCTGACAGAGATAGTAGAAAAGCACACCCAGAATAAATTGCTACACTGTGTCTTAGACAATGATTGCCCACTTGTTGCACAGTAAAAGACCTTGCTCTCGCCCTTAAGTGCAATCTAAATAAATCTATCTAAATAAATACGATCCCTATCCAGCCATACAGAAGTAGCTGTCTGCATATAATCCAGGTGAGCCTTGGGAAGGACAGCAAGACATGACAGAAAGCCTCTATGGAGACCAATTTGCTTATGTGCACATGAGCAATACGAATATATTGTACCTAAAAACACAGCCCAGACAACATGAACCTGGCCAAACAATGGCCCTTGCAATGTGAGCTCCTCAAGGCCTTAACCTAAAGCAGCAAGTTTCCCATTTGCTCATTCCATGAAGAAACTGCAGGTTCTGCATGACCCCTATTTTTCCAGTCTCAGATGTGAATTTTGCTAGCTTTGGAAATGTTTTAGGACTTACATAGAAATTTATAAAATGTCAGCTTGAAAATTTTAATTGACTTATTAGCAATATCTCTTCTTTGAATGACCTTTTAGTCCTCTTTATAACATATCACCTACTTTTACTACCTTCTGGCTGACAGCTTTTAATATATTCCTTCCTAGTGGATGATATCATCTGTCCTTGGATGGAATTAACTAAAGCACTACACATTTAAAAGCTGACATTAATCCATATCCACAGATTTTTAACAGCTGCTGGGATAAATATTGTGTTTCCATGCATTAGGTTTTATATAACAATGACTAGTAGAAATAAATTGAGATTAAATATACACTGGCAACATCAAAGCCAAGGAGAAAAAACACTCAGCTGATAAATGCAGTGTTTTAGTGGGTGCATATATCAATGACTAAAAATACTTACTATAATTAGCAATAATAATTCAGTTATAGTGCAAACATAAGGTATATTTTGTTACTATGGCATTGCTGTATCTCTCGATAATCACATTTTTTAAAAACTTTAATGATGAGAGCATTGGTTCAAGAGATTCAGGTTCAGACTTATTCTCTGTTTCAAAACATACAGCAACTATTACCTGTCACATTCCTTTTTCAAATGGGGTTTTTGGGTTTGCACCTGTAAAAGAGATGAGCAATCAACGGCCTGAAGTAGAGCAGGGATGAACAATCCAAGGGGTGCCGTGGGAAGGAAGCACTGCAACTTATTGCAGGAGGCACCTGAACAGGACTCCCTGTAAACCTCTGTGAAATTCACCATTTGTCAAAGTGAAAAACACATAATTCAACAGAGCTCTCTGCCCTTTCCTTTGTGTATGGAAAGAAAATATTAATCAGTAAATTAATGAGAAACATCTGCCATGAACTTGAACATGCCTGTAAGAGAATTCTTGAAAGTGAACAATTACTTTCACCAGAAGCTGTTTAGTAGCCTCCAGAATGGTTAATCACTAGTCTATAGTCAGTAATAAAAATAATCAAGGGTATGTTAGGTCTTTGCAAATATTTCTGAGAAAAACAATATTAATCTTCCTCAATACATGTCCAAAGCACACTGTAGAAGTTGCTTGGTATTCTTTCCATTCTGTTGTTCTTTGATGCATGTATAAGTTTCTTTGACACTCTTTAAGAAGTTGTGGGGTTTTGGTTTTTGTTTTTTAACTAAAGAACATTAAAACCTCAACCTTCCACCCTTTAAGAAGATGACCTCATTGCTCTTTGTAGGGCTTGCTTTCAGGCAAAAAATTCCACATGAATTACGAGAATCTCACTATTCTCATAGAAAGAATATGTATTTCTTAAAACTTAACTCACAGACGAGTTTTCAGTTGACATGCTAAGAAGCTCTCAGTACATTTTTCACACATAATTGCTAACAATAACATCACAAAGTAGTAAAATAAAACTGAAAGAAATGGATTGATATCCCAATTAATTTTCAGCTCCTAATTTATGGTACAGCTAAGTTGGCAGAAAATACAGTAAGTTCTATAACAATTGAATGAACTTCTTTAGCTATGCTTAATATTTTGAAGGCAATATTATACATCTATGTTATTCAATATGGTTGATTATGATGTTTTAGTTCATATCTTTCACGCAACATTTGAGCACCCAAGAGTGAAAGCTCCCAAGGCACAGTTCCAGGACAATAAGTGATACTGTCCCTTTGTATGGATGCAAGTATTGAGGAGGCACAGAGCTACACCACTTAGAGTCTGATTCCAGAACAACAGATCAAGCCCAGATTGGGAGCTGGTGACAAGATTCACTCCCCTTTAATCTTTTTACCCATTCAACATATCATATGGGAATAGGACTAACCCACACACATATCCATGCAGAAAAAAACCGCATTTTGTCTAGTCCAGCATGCTATTAGAGCTGTAACTTACATAATTGTGCTGACACCTACCAATCCTACATCAAATCTCCAAAGCCTCATACAAGAGACTGCAACCAACCTTGAGCTCTCCTTCTGAAGGGAGGCAAAAGGAAAAAAGGAATTCCCTATCTTTGACAGCTTCTCATCAAGAAACTGGGACTCAAAAGATACAGCTTACAGTCTGAAAGCATGGGGCAAAAGTAATGCTTTCCAGGTTTTCTTGCAACAGATATCCCAGGCTGCTTTATTATATATTTGTAATTCAAAATAACAGAACTATCAAAGCCATTTTTTCAAAGATTTAAAATATTTTGCTTTAGAACTGAGAACCTGGTAGACAATTTCCACCAAAAAGCATATTACCATGCTATTCCTAGAGTTTTGAATCCAAACAATTCTTCATACTTATATGAAAAAATTGTGTGAGACATGCAGAGACAATAATGTAACAGGAAATTTCTGAGGGCACAGACACATTTTTTTAACACATGATATTTGCAAACCTACTTTGGGCATTCAAGATACTTAAGAAACCTTTATCACATATTTGCATTTCAACTTGAGATACAGTTACCTATTACACTGAAAAATTAAATCTTAAAACTCAGAGATATTCCTGCCACAACACACTATCCTGCACAGAGGTTCTTACCTTTGTAGAAAGATCCCAGAATTTGATTCTCAGCTGGAAACACTAGCTCTTAATAGATCCACATTTTTAAGTATCAAGCAACCTGTGTTTTTAGGCTGGACATTTCAGAGGCTTCTTTGTAGAGATTAAGAGCCTTTAGCAAGCCAATGACACATGATGTAAGTATTTCCACAGACCCTAAAGCTGATGCAAAGCAGGAAATCCTAAGAAGGGCTCAGAAAATGACATTCAGGACAGCTTGCCTTGTCCTGCTCTTAGCAGCACACCTGTACAATACAAGAATCTTCAGAGCTCCTACCACAAACACTATAAAAGTCTGCCAGAAAAAGCTACTTCCATACTCAAAAGTTCTGTAAACATGGGGTTTGCATCCCTGCTCTTGTCAGGGCTGAACATCCCCTCATGGGAGAACTGAGAGGTGCTACCCACTGTATGGATGGAAACAGGCCACGAAGGAGTTGAAAAACGCCATGGAAAACTCAATTCTGCTCATGGTAAGAAATCTGGACTACAATCAGAGCTCACCTGGAGGATGAGGAGAGGCTGGGGAGTGGAAGAAGTCGTGAGAAGGGGAGGGAGAGCAAGAGAGAACATATTAGCAGTTTGGTACCAGCTAATGATAAATCAGACTTGTTAATTGCATTTAACAGAGTTTTAAAATAAAAAAAAAAGAGAAGAATGAGCAATAGAGTCTTTCTACTCACAGACATTAAGCTCCCATAAATTAAAATTGGAGATGAAATAAACCACAGATTGAATTATTTCCACTGCATTATTTGCTTTTCTCTTCAGGGAAAGATTAGGCTACAAATTAGAAAATTTGAGATATTTTTCAATTGACTGAGATTTTTTCACTTTTTTACATCACTGCTTACTCAAAATTTCCACATTAGTAGTAAAAATTCCCCGTGTTAGATATTCCTGTTTATTATGCATACATATATTTGTGTATATGGAGTATCACCTCCCTGCCCTTCACTTGAGAGCAGTAAAAGTTGCATGTTCAGGTAAAACAAAACAGTGAAGGGGTTGATTTAATACCAGATTATGAACACCCTGAATTAATAGAGCAGAAAATCACTGTGCATGTATGATATTGTTCTTAAATTATTTTCCTCGTTTAAAGTGGAAATATATATATATACACATATAGATAGATATTAATATATAATATGGAAAAGGTAATATATTTATATGGTTTTAAGCAAAGCTTTGGATTGAATTCAATATGTTACAATAGAAATTTCTTTGTTTCACTGGAAGACCTAAAATGTTATACTATTGCCAAACCTTGGGGTTTGTTGTCTGGAAGAGGTAACTGCTTTCTTATGACAAAGACTTGAAAGATATATTCCTTTAATTTTTTTTCTCCCCTACTTCACGTTCACATGTGTTGAAACTCATTGCTTCTGGAAATGAAGATGCTCTGGTGTCAGCTGTAAAATCTGTATCTCACTTCCTCAGACAAGTGGATATTTATTGACAGGGTGTGAGAGAGAAAGAGAGGAGAGACTGCCTGTCCTGGAGCCAGTAACCTTGGTGAAGATGCAATGTCACAAACACCAAGCCATCATTCTCATAGATGTACAGCATATTATTTAAAGGGAAACAAATATCGGCCACTGAATGTCACTGCAAGGACACATCTTCTGCCTCTTAACTAAACTTATCAGTGCAGTGGTTTAATATGGTACCTTTTTCATCCTCCCCTCAAATTCATCTTACAGAGCAGCTCTTGACACTACCAGAGAGCAGTCAAGACTAAGATTTAGTGACGTCTGCTTCAAACAGATCTAGATTTATTGACATTTGTTGCCTGCTTCTTCTCTCAGTAACTGCACACAGGATTAATTTTAACCATTTCTTAAACTCTGGGGAACTGCAAGCTTACAGTAAAAACAAAATCAGACACCCAAATTAGTGCTACATTTTGGATTTCCACTTTTAATTAAAGGACCAGAACTTTAATTGTAAGACCTTTAACGTGAGGGGATGGTTTTGCTGGAATTTGGATAAAAAAGGCACCAATCCTTTTTCAAAAGGAACTCTTTTTCAGTAGGAGGGGAGGATTTATACCTCAGTGGTTTACAGAAACATGTGATTAACAGCTGTACATGAAAATACTGCAGGAGGAAAAAAAGCCTCATTTTTTAATAGCTACTTCAGTAGTGAAATATTGCTTAACTAATTCAGCCTTTATTTATTACTATGACCTGTACCTAGTAATAACTTCTAAACCCCCAAATTAATACACTCTCTATGCTTTTAGCTTTCTACAAAAATTCTTAGTGGCTGAAAAACAGAAATCCCTCTTCACAAGGATACATAATTATCTTGGTGTTAATTCTTATAAATTATATGAACAGATTGAATTCATTTTTTTCAAATTTAGAAGTGACACTCAGAACTCAACTATACAATGATATAAACGCTTGAGCTGGTGTACAGTATAGACACAGACATCTCTTCCCAATACAGAAAAAAACCCATTTACATCTATATTTTAAAAGCATGGATAGATGAATACACTCTCCTGATTTTCCTAATGTTAAGTAGAAGTATATTTGCAGTGTTCTGTAAAAGATTAACTACTAAATGAAAAAGAACTGCTGGGTGTAAGTTTAGAAGTCAAAAAACACCCAAGAGGCATAACTATAATTATTACTGAAGGAAGCTGTTTAAGACCAAAAATACATTTCCATTAACTATCAAAATTAGTTTTGATTGTCTTTTTCTCAAGTTTTCAGTGAATAACCTTTCATGATAGCACATGATAATGATTCATTTAAAAAAAAACCTGATTTGTATTTCAGAAGGAGGCACATTAAAACAAGAGTCAGAAATCATACCAATGAAAATCAAATGCCAGAAAATGCAGAGGACTGTTTGGAGAATAAGTTACCATCAAAGTACATCCTGTACTTGTGCATACAGTTTTACAGAAGAATAATATTAAGATGTATTAATCAAAGTAATTTATGTTTTGCTTTACAAGATATAGATGCCTCCAAATTGTACTATCTACTCAATGTTATCCAAAGTTTATTGGTGGGAGAAGCACCAGTGAGTACAGAAAAGCTGTAAAACCTGTCTGCAGACTACACAACCGATATACATCAGCTGAAAAGTTGGATGACAAAACGCAGGGTTTTTACACAATCTCTGCATGCCAGGAAAACACACTTTAGTTTATGGGAAAAGGCTGCAGTGTATCCTTATCACAATATAAATCTTCAGAATCCTTGTGATGATATCTAATTTACGTGGCTGTCACTGAAAAATGTGGTATAGTGAATTATACACAATACTAAGCTTAATTATGAACAGTAACCTAGAGATCTTGATTAGAAATCATTTGCTCAAGACATTCACAGTCTGTAAAAACAATGATGAATTTATATAGCACACAGCAATCCCAAATAAATTATTCCTAGAAAATCAAAAGGAAGGTATAGATTATATAAGAAATTATTTCTTAAGATCGCTGCCAAATTTTAACTACACTATCAAATACAAAGTACAAGAGCTGAAGCCTGCTTTACATAAAAATAGCTCCCTAACATTCACATCAATTCCTTGCATCTCCAAAAGCAGGCATTTACAAACTGTGGGCCAGGTCCCAGCAGTTGGTGCAGAGCTGGATGTATTTCAGCGGCACACCCCGGCAGGAGTCCTCAGACGTGTCGCCATTCCCACCACGACCACGGCACTCCTCCACTCTACTCCAGCTACCCAAACACAGCTTTCCAGAAAGGCAGCTCCCATTGTGGGGCGGGGAGGGGCTTGCCCCACACACCTCAGAAACTCTCCAAAGAGCAGGCAGATGTGCAGCACCCTTCTGCCTTGCTATGTCTAAGGCTTCTCACAAAGGGGAGCCCAGTTGCCGCCGTGTTTGTCAGATCTCAGGGTTTCTGCCTCCCCTGCTGCAGGGGACTCAGGATGACTAGGCTGTGTCATAAAACTAAATCAAGGAAGGTTTGATGTGGTCAGATGACCCCTAAATGAAGGAGGGTCTCTGATAAATAATAATTTCTAACATTAGCATTTCCTCATCTTGAGTGTAATGTAAAGGTAAATAAAATGCTAAATTACAAAGATAACTGTAAATCATTTACATAATTTTACATAAGGGAAAAACGCAACATCAGTATTGAAAAGCGTTCACCATTTCACCCTAGACAAGTCCAGTCCCTAACTTCTTCAAGAAAACCCTCCTTCAGTTGAAGAGACCTCCTGAATTATACTACTTTATTTCAGAGAAAGACCTGATATGTAGGAAAAGATTACATAAATCATTATTACAACAGTAAACATGGAAATTCTGATCAATAAGTACTTGCCTCCCCCTCCCCCCAACACTAACAGCTGCAATAAAGCTTTAAATGTAAAGCTGAGCACAACCAGCCATAAAAGTATGTAAAATAAATGAGGATAACATAATGAGCGAATCCAACATTCATCTCATAAATATAACATAACGACCACAACTAAAATGTCAGAGAATCTAATAAATCAATATGGTAGGACAGAGCTATCTTTACGCTTAGCATACATAAAAATATATTTACATGCAGGCTTTTTTTTATTTGGGTTTTTCTTTTTTTATCAAGGATCAAACAAGAAATATTATAAGAAACTTAACTCCTTATTCACTTCATCATTCAAAATTTGATGCTATTTTTGTTTTGGTTTTCTTTACAACTGTAGAGAGTAGACAATTTTTCCACATAAAAATAACAAATCAAATTACATTATTAATTAGCATATGAATTAAAATGAAAGTTCACTCCCTTGAATGGACAATTCAGAGATACTGTTTGAAAGAATATCTACAACAGCACGTGGAGAATTTTGTATAAATTCAAAAATTTTTAGAAAATCAGATGTTTTGAAAATCAATTTATGACAGCACACATTTTCTTAGGATCATCAGAGAATTTACATCAGGTATTTGACTACAGATTACATAGTTGTTGCAATACTAAATCTATTTTTATCTGCTATTTTGAAAACCACAATACACAACAGCAACAATAAACAAGGCATTGTGCAGACTCAACATAAGCCAACTTTATTTTAACCCTATCACTGATTCAATTTCAAATTCAACAAATTTTGAGTATTGGTATATAGAGTATTTGGGTATTTTAAGGACATAAAGCACTGAGAGCCCACAAGATAGCACAGCACATACTAATCAAAACCCGTTCTGTCTCTCTGAACTGGACTTTTGCTCAATCTTTCACATTTTCCTACCATGTTGTTCCACCAAGTGGCATTCCAGTGGACATATGTCCCAGTAATGCTGCTGAAAGGCACAGGATGGCATTAGAATGGCTGGGACAGGGAGAGAGACGGCCAACATTTCCCTTGGTTTGCCTCCACCATTTAGAGAATTTACTCAGCACGGGAGTAAAAGCCTTTCATCCGGCTTCACTCTCAAAATGGTCAGTTCTGCTGTTCATCAAGGTTATGTCCTAATTATAGAGCTGCAGCACTGCTTTTACTCGAGGGGTTGTGCAATCAAACACACACCATGATACCAGAGCCAATGGCTGTTGACTTTCAAGCATTCAAACACATCATCCCAGGCAATAAACAAAAATTTCTGTGCTCTGACAACCAGGTATCGCAAACAGCTGAGAAGAGAAGACCATGCTTTCATATTTTAGTGACTTTTAAAAGTGTCTAAGTAGACATTTAATCTAAACTAGCCATTAATTATTACAGCCAGAATTAAACACTAAGTTAAGCAACTGCCTGCCCTTTGCATTATACCCTGATGGCTCCTCTACCATAGCTTGAGTTCTTTCTCAAGTATTCTGTGGTTCACAGTCACTTACTACTGCAATGTAAAGAGGATTAGCACTGTCAGTCGTTTGTGTCCCAGACTAGTTAGTAAAACTATTATCAGGTATTATCCTAGTCTGGACACTGTGAAAGTATCTTTTCAATACAACTACAAAACACTTCCCTACAGGTGCTGCTTTACGTATTCGTCAGTGCCTTGTGGGGAAGCCTTACAGTGAACCTTACTCCTACAGTCAGGAAATTACTTACTTGTTTAAACTTACTCCTATAGTGAAGAAAAAAAAAAAAAAAGATATTTTCCTCTCTCAGTCACAACTTAGTTTTGTCAACCTGAAGACTTGCCACATTCTACACTTCTCTTCATACTGCCTCTCTCTCACATAGATCACAATGGAACTACTTAAACATTTATCAAATTTGCCTAACAACAAAAATCACTACACAGGTTAAGTAACTGTTCCTGAAGTTAGCAAGAGAATCATATTCATCATCTTGTATCAAATCATAAGACAGCAATTTTCTAAGGATTGTCTCTTTCTTAATGAGAAAAGTCAGAGACTGTTCAGTAGCACCCTATATCATAACTTATAGGATATATAGGACTTGTCAAGTGGATCAAGGCAATTCAAATGAGGTACCTCCTAAAACAGAATGGCAGCTAATAGGTTTTTTCAGTAAAAACACAACATTGCTTCTTTTGATTGTTAATTTGTATACAAGTCTGTAAAACATGAACATAAATTCATCTAAAGTACATCTAACTAAAAGGAAATCCTCATGGCAGGCTACTGCACTCAAAAATGACGACACAGTCAAAAATAAGGAATCCTGACACTAGATCACTTCACGGAAGTTGTGAAAGAGGTATTTACAATGAAGTTTTGAGACTGACATTTGCAAGTAGTTACTGGACTGCTCCCTACAGTCACCCATTGCTAATTAGTACTGACATATGAATCAAACACCTTTATCCAAGCAAATCTAATGCAATTTAGGTTTATTTTTAAAATAAGTAACTCAATTACAATAGTAATTGCTCATGCACAGTTGTTCACATTTTCTCAACAAAGAACTTTCTTTTGCTCCAGCAGTCTGTGGCCATCACTGGATTATGAATAATCAAAATAGAAATATTTTGGACAATAGAACTGAAAGCTCACATCTCAGAGAGCGCATTCCTGACTAGCATAGTTCACAGATAAATTCATAAATGACCTGATTTTTAACTGATCCAGATTCTAAAAGCATTCTTTCATTTACAATGTATAACGTAATTAATCAAAACTGCATACAATAACCACTAAAAAACATTACATTACATTATTGTGTCAGTAGATAAAGTCATTTTTACTGTTCTAAAAACTTTATTTCTCTATACTTCACCCCATTATTTTTTTTTTACCTGAGAACATTGAAAACTTTCTAGTTTCTATAAGGAGACCAAAGTCCTTGATATAAAAAACTGGTGATTGCATGCAGATTGTTCTTCAGAATGTTAACTCAAAGATAAGGATTTATGCCCTTTAGATTCTCCACAACTCACATGGCTCAAAACTGAAAATATTACTTTATTTGTACCAATAGTTTAATGGTACTGTTGTTTCCAACACTGCATCTGCACACTCTAATCTCTGCTGGGTTTGGGGGTGGGGATTCTATCAAAATAGCACTTGGGGACAGAGTGGGCACACAGAGGTTTTTGGTTGATCTATCGTATTCAAGTGTAACAAGTGCACAAATTAAAAGGCAGCAAAGATTAAAGCCCTACCATATCACAAACGAACCTTTACAGCTATTTAGATCTTAAATTGAACAAAAATTTTCTAATTCTCAAGACAGTCACATCTATTAGCCAACAGGAATAGGAACTCTAGACTCATTTAGACGGAGTTTCAGCATTCAACAAATTCCTGGAATGAGGAATATTTAAGCATATTAAGTTGCACTGATAAACCAAAAAGCGGAAATAATGTGCAAATATAACATGGGAAAGTTTGATTTTTAGGAGTAAGGAGATGGACATATTCAAAAGTGCAAATTCCAGTTGCATTGCCCTACATTTTGGTGCTTTTCCAAAATAGTTCAAAAAACATACAAGAACCTGCCAGGTTCCCAGATCTTTTTATAAATGGAAGATCCATCACAGTGAATTGCAAATGAAAATAACTATTAAATAAGTCATGGGTTTTTAAAAAGAAAAAAACCCCAGATATTTACAGGTATACACCATATAGGTACACATAACAAATGAAATGAGAAGAGATGAGTGCAGGAGAGAACACTGCAGTTAACATTATTTTCATATTCCACAAGTTCCGAGGCATTTGTGGCAAACTGGGAAAATAATTGAGTCTTTTCTGTCCAGTTTTTTCTCAGAAAAAAAATCCCAAACATATTTAAGCAGAGTTGCATAACCATAAGTAATCACTGTATATGTTTTATGATACCTCAGTAGAAAATAACATGAAGTCATATTTTTTTGTGCAGAGAGGTAAAAGTCCCACACAATACATATTTATATGTCTTGCTCTCTCCATAATTGGTTGTCTAGTGCACAGATCAAGTATTGACATAAAATCAGATAAGCATACATGAAGTAAAAGCCTGGTACTGAGTCTAACCTTCTATACACTATACTTTTTTATATATTATTTATATATATTTTCTTAAACATGTACACACTCTTCTTTCTGATTTTCTCGGTTGTATACACTTTTATCCTTTTTTAACCACTTCCTTTCAGCCTTTCTCACCTACATATTATAAATGTGTTTCACATATAATCTCAACATCTATAAGCAGTTTAGACCACAGAAGACATGAAAAAAAGCTGAAACTATATTCCAATACCCACAAGAGGGATGCCATTGTTCTGCATTTTCCAAGGAATGTCCTGTGACCATTCATCTCCTCTCTGATTCAAAGCACATCTACTTCTGTTTCATTAAATTAACGGTGGTATGAACAGAGACACATTTGGGCATGATCAAGTGATACCACACGGAGGTTCCAGCACAACAAAGACAAATTAAGATATTGGCCAGAAGTGTTTGATAACTTCGGAGGGAGCATGGTGGGTTTTTAAAGCCCTATAGATATGTTTTCATATCTAAATATATATAAATGCATAGATAGATATAAACTACAACAGAAAGACATATACACATTCTGCAGGAACTATTTACATCTCATTCCAAAATTCTTGCAATATGTTGTTTAGACAAATGCACAGCACAATTCTAAACTGAACTTGTCTGCATGCCCATTTTTTTCTTCCTCCAGACTTTTTCACTGTCAATTTTCTTATTGCCATGTAATTATATCTAGCTAATAAATGAGAATCCCCTCAAGTTCAAATGGACTGGAGGAACCCTGCCTAACAAGAGCATTAAGTTCAGCTTCCAACTGACCAACACGTAAGACACAGCTATTATTGTGACCAAATACTTTTCTTACAGAAATATCTGCTGCTTTCATTAATCTGCACTTTTGGGTACACTCTCTGCTTTTCAGCAGTCATCCTACAAAAGGTGGGTTACTTAAGAAACAATTAGGTGCGTATACAAAACAATTTGCAGGCAGTCTTACTCTTTCAGCTTCCTAAGTGAAGTGCCTTTCAAGGCTGATTTATAACACTGTCGTCTTCAGAAGGCAAAATAATTAATAGGAGCACGGACTTCTAATTTCAGTGACTTCCAGAGAAAGTGGATTTCATTTGATTTATGATGGCCGGTGACTTTGCATTTTATCAGTTCATTCACTCATTATTTATGCTGATGACCAATTTCAATGGGTCGCTATCATCTAACTCGCTACTAATCAAAGAGAATTAGGGTTCACTGCATTATTTAGAAGCCACTAATTTATCTTCAGAACAAGTATCAAGAATAGTTTGGGGCCTTCTACACTAAGAAGAGGCACAGCTGGCCAAGTCACAGCATTTGCGTGCTATTACAAATGAATGTCATAGGGGCTACATGCAAGAACTACTACTTTTTACAGAAGTTTTAAAACAGGCAGACTGTATAGACAGAAGACAAATATGAAACATTTAAACAATAAAATGAAACACTTCCCTTCTGACCTCCTATGTCAAAATATTTAAAATATATGTTTTCTGTTCCCTTTGCAAGCAATTCAAAGACACTTTATTTTAAAAATTCTCTCTCCTTCTCTCTGTTAACTAAATGGAAATCTTTGCACCAAAACAATCCTAGCTGGTATATTTCTCATTTTGAAACCATTAGAATATATTTCTAGACACAAGAAAATAGATCAAACTGAAACTTAAACACACAAAAATTGAGTTTTATCAGCAAGCAATAATATAAAGTCATAATCAATCATGTGAGGAAAAAACTCCCCCAAAAAGAGAGGAAAAAAAAAAATAGTTGCCTGTTTTGCTCTTGGTGAGCAGAGCACAAAGCCCTCATTTCAGTATTTGCACTTTGCCACAAATTTATGCTCTGTTTCCTGCAGGATTTCTGTACAGCTCACCTCATGCAAACCACTCAGAATGCAGTTCCATCTTTGGGAGTAGGTGCACAACCTTTCTAAAACACAGGGGAAGCACATGGCCAGTAAGTTGGCAAAAAGGCAGCACCGTGTGCCAGGTAACAGTTCTGGACCTTCTCCTAACAGAGCAATAGCCTTTACTTCATATAATGCAAGTTTCAAATGCTAAGGAGCGGGAAATAAATGGGGGAAATAAAATGTTGAGTCTAGAGAAGAAAAACAATACTTTACTGGGGCCTCCACACACACTCTTCCTGAAAATATCATCCACTTCTCCTTAAGCAAGTCAGACATTTAAATGTGGAAAATTAAAGACTTCCACAGCCTTCTTCTCCATAATCCCAACACCCCTAGGGCAAGAAGAAAAACTCTCACCTTTCAAGCCAGACGTTTGCAGCATCAGTGTTTTGCACTCCTCTTACTCTCTCCCTGCAAGCAGGTAGAGTGGCAAAAGACGGGAAGTGATGAGACTCCAGGAGAAATTCATTTTTTCTGCCTCTGTTTATCAAGGGATGTGAAAAAGCCCTGAGCAGCTGCCATCCACATGTGCTCAGTGGCACTGAGAACCAAACCCCTGGCCTTGGCTGGCCCCAGCTGCCCCAAGAGAAAAAATGCACACAGGGTTGGCGGTGGCAGCAGAAATAAACCCTCCACCCAAGCGCCCCTGTGCAGGCACAGCTCCTCATGCTGCTGGTGTCTCTCCCCAAGAGAGTTTAACTGGGGCTGTGGGGGGATCTGCCATATCTTCCAAATGAAAGGGACATTTAGGGTGAAAAACAAAACACTGCCATGCTCTCAAGGGAAAAAAAAAACCCCAAAAACAAACCTCCAAAAAATCCACAAACACACAAAAAAACATTCCAAAACACAAACACATTAACAGTATGGTATTTCAGAATACGTATTTTTCGCACATTTCAGAGAATAATAAAACATCCTAAGTTGAAACGGACCTACGAGGATCATCAAAGTCCACCTGAAGACTCGCCCCTCCTAAAAGACTGCCATTTACAGAAGAAAGATGTTTGGGCGTAATTTTTCTACATTCTTTATTAACTTTTTATTTTTTTTTTTTAAACAAACCCTTCATTCTGTGCTGTTGGAATTGGGGTTTTTACCTCAAGCATGCACATATGCCCTGCTGCCTGCAAAGGGTGACTCCCATATAGCTTTGCTCATAGTCTGAGGCCAAGGCACTGGGACACGAAAACCAGAAAGAAAAAGCTGAATAATCATACTAACACATGACACTGAGACAAGACTCTAGAAGGCAAGAATTAGGAAATAATTATATAAGGCCACCAGCTTTATTGGATGAAACTGGTATTTTTGTTGCCAAACAATAATTACCAACTGATTGAAATGACTAAGTAGCCATTCAGATTAGTGTTCATCAGAGTTTTGTGCACATAAACACAACATGCTCATCATACTAATGATCTGAAATAAAACCCATGACTTGGCATAGTTTTCTGCACCATAACACAATTTACATTTCATTGCTAGCAAAATCAAGCTGAAACATTGCAAACCAGTTTGTCTTTTCACTGGTTTGCATTTTCTTTGCTGTCAATGACCGTTTAAAAGATTTTTCTCAAACAAGCATTTACACCTAACTTACCACTATTAAGTCATTTTTGTTAGTAAAAATTGACTGTATATTAAAACCTCCTATTTAAATTTCCTCAATATATCAGTAAGGCTATAATCTATTTTATCTACTGAAAAAATTATTTTTACAAAAAAAGGAAGTATATCAATGAAATCTGGAAATTGATTTTTTTTATTTAATGGAAATTTTAAAATACAAGTTTTCAGTCTAACAATAGCACACCAAGTCGTTAAACATAACACTGTGAAAATCATTCTTGTGTATACAGCTCTCCTCACAGGAGTCAAAGTGAAGAATTTTCTTCTATTTTTTTTGTGGCCAATCGATTGTTTTAAAATTTTCCACTTGCAGACAAAATTCATAACTGATACATAAAACTGCTTACACACTTCAGAAATCCACTTCTATAGCCAGCACTAGGCCAGCATTCAGAATGAATGAAAAAACCCTTAATCTGTAGCAGCTACTATAGAGGATACCAGTACCAGAATGTGAAAATGGAAGGGTAGTAAAAGATCAGGATCTTTGTAGCATTTGCATCACATGCTTATTACATAAAAGAAGTTTAATTAATCTGCTCCAAGTATTGAGAAAGTAAAGTCTCCTGAATCTCTCATTCATACAGACAATATAATAAGGTAATTTATAATTTATGAAAATCCTAAAGGAAGCCTCAGGAAAGAACACCTATGTCACATGAACCTAGAAAAACCAACCCCACACTGCCTTTCCAAGGAGCAAATTCCTTAATGAACAGAGAAGAACAACACAAGATAAAGGTGTAAGAAATAGCTTAGGTAGTAAATAAAATAAAGAAGTTATTTTTTCTGTGCTGAAAAAAAACACGAGACTTACATGAATATGTCCACTAGGGCCAAGAATTTCACTACACATCATTAAAAAGATACATAGGGAAAATGCTCCAAAGATTAATTTACATCAACTGGGGCAGCAAAATCCATGAACATTTGCAAAGCCCCTGGTTGAGTGCAAAGATCCTTATTGCTCTGCAATTTCCATACATAGTTTCTGTGCGTCTCCAAGACCCTTTCTTTATGATGCACAAGATGCACCACAAACCATAACTGGATTCAACTCCACAAAAGAAATAAGTTTTACACTAGCCAAAAAATCCTAGATCTTTTAGAAAGGGATGTGTTTCAAGACTGAAATTGTCTTAACTTTGCACTCTAGTACAACCTCCAGACTCTGAAAAGGTCTCTCTTACATGTACATATCTCAAGTCATTGTGATAAATCCTAAAACTCCCAAATAAAAAACAAAAGCAAACAGCCCCCAAAAACACCCCAATCAACCAACCCCCAACTCAACATCTTAAACACAAAAAACCCCTTAAAAAAACCCCCAAAAAACCACCCCAACATTTTTAAAGAAATAGGTTCAATGGGGAAGAATGTGTCCTCAAAAGAAATTTAAACAGTGCTTCTCAAAAGATATTGCCATTTTTCACCTGATCTGGCACACTCTTGGAAAAAATTTTAAAAAGGCTGCCTAATTAAGATATTTTTTAGAAACAATTGTTAGCAATTACACATTTTACAATGCTATGAATTAGCATCAAAACCTCACTTTCTGTATTTTCCCTCCAAATGGAGATATTTTGCCTTCCTCAAAACTGAACAAATACATTTTTAGATTCTGATATGACCCCTTCAAGCAAGCAGCCGTAAAACTTCCATTGTTCATGAAATCCTGCATATGCACATCCCCAAGTCCCCCTCTTCCATTCAATATATATGAAAATGCAATTTACTGTATGTCAAATGAAAAATGCAGTTTTCAAATGCATGACAACAGGTGCTACTTAAATGATCAGACACTATTTGTTACCTAGTCTCTTACTCTCATTTGCAGCATGATAAATTGCATTTTAGCAGAGCACTGCGATCTAAGGGGTCTTGACATGCTTTTATTGATTTGCATAGGTTATATGCATGTATTCCTGTTTGTAGGCAAATAGTGCCACAAGTAAATTCAAGTCACCGTGCCTCTGTTTCAAGAAAATTGCAGTCATCACAGGGGAGCCAAGATGGAGTGAGGTTGGGTAAAAGAGACACATGCAGCCCATTGGAATCTCAGAACCTCTATTAAGATTTATAGGCTGCAGGATTCTTTTGGGCTTCAACATTATTCTTAGTAAACCCTTTCTGTCTTCAGCTGTTTATAAAAACTGGCAGCTCTAGCAAAGACAGAAGCTTACGTTGCAGGTAGCACAATTTAACATAATAGTGATAGCCTGTCCTCTAAATATCCTGATAGTGATTTTGAAAGAGAAACAGTGCATACCTGGATTCCCTTTGCCGTAATTTGAAAGGTTTTCTCATTACTAAGCAGTAATCTTCCCACCTGCATTTCCATAACACTTTGTGGTCCCCATTAGTTGAGACTCATTATATCTGTCCTCTTCTCAAGTCAGGCACTATCATTATTTCCCTCTTAACAAGAAGAAAAGCATCCTAAATAAAAAGTTCAAATACCTTCCCTATGGGGTAAAAATAACAGCTGTAGAATTAGGAATTGCAACTTCCATGCTGGTGTTTTCTTCAGGGTGGGAGCAATGTGATTAGTTTGGTATCAGCACAGGCACACATGCCAGCACTCAGCCCATCAGCTGAAAAGAGAGCTGCTGCAACATCCCCAATACCCCCACGCAGGACCATTATCTCTACCCATGCACACACGTCGCTCTGGATCACAAATGTTGCAGCTGGCATGACATGCTCAGACTGGTGTCAGCCCATACAGGCTGCTGATCCAATCATTTCCTTGTAAATTTGCACATTACTGATAAAGGTTCAGGTTACTGGGCAAACTGTTAATCTATCAGGAAAAGGATTTAGACTTGACAGGCATACTTACACCTCAGAGTATTCAAGGAGCTCTTATTTATATGTTATTTCAGTACTTAAAATTTATTGAAGAACTGTTGCAGTGTGGTACTTTAACCTTAATTTTGACAGAATTCAAGAATTGTATTCTTCTCTCTGTACCACAAAACCTAAAGCCAAGAAAAATTAAATCTAATTGTAAATTTAAGGTGTGAAAGGAACACACAACAAATATTAGGAAAAAACATGGGATAAAATTAAGGCAATACAGAATATAGCATCTCAGAAAATATCCTAATTTGATTTGGACACTTCCATTATTGAGTTACTGATAAATTCTAGCTAGAACTACTGCATGTGGGCCCCAAATAAAATCTAAAATTATTTCCCACATTATCAATTTTATTTGCCAACAAGTTTCACGGTTTATGTAGATTCTATTGTACGTTTCTCAACAAAGAATGGACTACAGACTGTGTTCACAGGGACTATAAAATGTGATGCTGAAGCACATCAAGATGAATTCTGGAAACATTTTTGCTTACTGTCCCCCCAGCATGTTTCCATAGAGTTTAGCAGATGAAAATGATGTACAGACTGAGGAGAAGCACAGTGGGGTAAGAGCTATATCTAATTTACACTAAAACTGAGAACTCATTTTTGAATATGAGGGTTTTTTAAAGATTAAATCTACTTGGAAAAGCCATGATTAATAAGAGAACCTGGCTAAATATTCTTTTAAATTGGCACAGAAAGCTGTCCCCTTTGGAATATCTGTAAATTTATAACTTGGATGTTCAATGCTTTTGCTGAAGTAGTATTTATATAGTTCTGTCTAGGAGAGTCACAGGCCGACTATCTTCAGCTGCTCATTGGTGTTTCCACACTAAGCCTTCCATTGGAACAACTTCTTGTGGAGTCGCATGACACGCAGCAACAGAGAAATGACATGACTTGGAATTCTTTTTCTCTTAAATCACTTTTGACTCAGATCAGTTTCTGATCTGGTCCTCCATTCAGCCCCTACTATAATAAGAATGAAACAACTGAAGGACCATGAAAGTATAGGGGAAAACATTAAGGGCCCCTGTAAGGCTGCACTGCTCATCCATCAGATTACTGCTTCCTGACTTCAACTTTCAGTGACAGAACACACAGAGAAATATTTAATATGCAATAAAAAGATTAAAAAGTCTATCTGTGAAACAGGAGAAAAACAATGACCAAAGGAAGATGGGAGACTGAAAGTAAATAATGCAACACCATAATGACAAACCCCCATCAAATCTTGTGTGCAAGATGTATCAGAAGAATTTCAAAAGGAAATTTGAAGAGGAAAAATGAGGTGGCTTGTTAAATGCTTTTGGGAAAGTAAGAGGCAGCACAGTGGAAAGAACACATTCTAACTTTAAAACAGTTTATATAGTTTATATGCTTGGGACTGAATTTATTAGGATATACATTCGTATGTAAAGGCAAGGGAATCTCTAAGCAGAGCTGGCCCCATCAATGGGACACTCGCCCATGAATGATAAGATAAATTTTCTTCACATAGGTTTTGAGTATTTTTGGGCACATTCACATAATTTTTGTTCTGATATTTTTCAAATCATTTGTGCACCTAAGCCACTGCCAACCAGTTTCTTCAAGTCATTTAGTTTGAGAGAGAAAGCAAGAAACAATATCTACAGTGCCCTGAATGAATTCCTGCCTCCGGGCTTTCACCCTCCACACCCTTCCTTTCCTTAAATCTCCAGAAATGCTGCCTGGAATAAAAACTCATCTTGCATATTACACTCTGTCAGTGAAAACAAATTCTGATTTCAGAATATCAGTATTGCCTCTACTTAGCCTGCTGGCCTCAGTCTCCAGCCCCATGTTCACATTCATGGGCAGCCTACAACACCAGGCCTATGTTCCCAACTTGCCAAAGGTTTTGCCTATTAAAGAAACGTCGCAGAAAAAAGTCATAGTTCAAAACACATGATTTTTACCCAGTTCATCAACACAGGCGGGTACTCAAAAAGAACATCCACTAGTCCCCAAGCCTACAAGCATTCCTTGTCCCAAATATACAAGGCCAGTTTGTATGTCCTTCCCATCTAGGAGACTAAAAATAAGCTGCCAGAAGTGGCCACAAGTGCAGTGCTTTACCAGAAAAAGTCTCCTTTTAGGCAAGCAATTAAGCGCAGCTAGAATAGTCCAGCAACTTAACTAGGCACTAACAGTTACATGAAATCAAAGCACAGAAAGGTATGTGATATTAGCAAATATACCAGCTGATTCCTCCTCAATTACAATAATCCTCATGTTAAAAAGAATTTATGATAGTTTTTCCCACAACTAGGCGATGAAAAGAAAATTCTGTGTACCTTGTAAAGACAATTTGCAGGAAAAAAGTTGTGGGGCAGGGAAGAGAAGAAAGTGGGTTTAAAAGTTTTATATTGCAAAATTCTCAAGTCTGTAGAACATAGAAGGACTCTTGGGATTTCCTGCTAAAGACCTTGCCACTGGTACAAATCACCTATTTGAATGAACCTCAGAAAATATAGCAAAGGTTATTCAGTTCTCCCTAATGAGAAGAATTCAACCTTTTTGGCAATAATATTCCATAATGTTTCTACACAACATCTTCACTAACACTTCAAAAGCCATCAAAAACATAACAAGAAAATTATAATTAATATTACAAAACATAGAGATGAACGAATTAGAGTAAGTCACACTATGAAGTTATTGGTTTTCTCCTCCTCTTCTGATTTGTGGAGAAAAAATAGGATTTCTTAATCAACTATTAATTTGCTGGTGTGAAATACATGAAAGAGGATCATTTCCCTTCTGGGACATGTCTGTACAGGGGACACAGGCCTTTACACAGAGAAACATATTAGTGACCACTGTATCAC
The DNA here is from genome assembly GCA_013397295.1 of Polioptila caerulea. Classification (NCBI taxonomy): domain Eukaryota; kingdom Metazoa; phylum Chordata; class Aves; order Passeriformes; family Certhiidae; genus Polioptila; species Polioptila caerulea. The sequence continues at coordinate 608,786 of VYXF01000691.1, forward strand.
CTTTCCCATTTATAGTACTTCAAAATTAGATTTTCCCCATTTTTCTGCTTTCTCCTCCCCTTATTTCAAGGTCACCTTCCTGCAACTTTAACTGAAGCTGCAGTGCTGTAAAAAAATTTTTGTACTGAGAATACATATGCATATGAATATTTAGAGCATAGTTGTGAAAGGCTATGGATACATAGGAAAATTCCCAGAAACCTGGCAAAAACTTCAGGAGCAGAGTGCTCATGAAAATATGTGGGAACACCTTTAAGCACCACTTTCTTTTCAAGACTGTGCCTTGCTGTAAAAGACTGTACTGATTTCTATGACAATCACTAATAATTAACATGAGCTAGCACATTAAAAAAAAAACCCAAGCCTTTAATAAACTAAGAGTAAGCATTTTATAACTGTAGATGACCACCACAAAAGCAGCTCTCCATCATGAAGAGAGGATTGTTAGGTACTTGTAAAAGTAAACTTGAAATTGTGTAGCCAATCATTGCAGAAGAAGAAAACATAGTTTTAAAAAGATCAAAAGAACTTCATGCTTGTGGCAAAGATAAAATGCACTCCTCTAAATCATTTGGACATCAGGAATTAAAATCTTATGCAGGGATCAACATTGCAATTAACATTCAAGACTGAAAATTTAAGAAATTCCTGGAAAGGTGACAGCAAATAAAGGCATTTTCTCACACAAACAGAGAAGAAAAATCAGCATTAAGTTAAAGCTTCAAAAAGGTAATTCCATGGATCGAATGGGTTTTCAGGATGATCTTTGCACATTGAGACCTTTAAATCTAAAAGCTCGTGAAATAAAGGCATACTGAGAGGAAAGAAAGTAGCTGTGTCAAACCATACATGCAAACTCACAAAGCTGACATGCCATCACCATGTGTAAACAGGAAATTTATCTGCATTTTAGTAGCTCTCTAGATAACCCCCACTCCCTCTAGAAAAAGTGTGTTCAGCAGTATTAGAGCACACACACTTTGTTTGTGCTTATTAAATAAAAAGAAAGGATCACCTTCAACCATATTAATGATGGACTGGTGGATGAAGGATGTCTGCGAAAATTCACAACATCTGTTTGCTCCACTCTCTTCTCAGTGTGCTGCACCTATTCCTCATGCTTAATGATGCTCATCCACTCTGCAAGTTTTACGAACAAATGTGTGTTTAGCCACATTCATCATTCTGAATGAGCGTTCTTGATGAAGCATCCACTGGCCTGTTTCGCTCTTTCTGCTACACTTTAACAAATGACAACTGCTCTACGTATTTTTCATTTGTTAAAAATAAAAAGCTAAGTGAAGAATAGGCCCAGCAAATTTTTCTTTTACTCCTCTGTTAACTTTACTGGAAAATGGAATACAACGTGCATTTACACTGCATGCAAGTTCACATGCACAAATCTAAATGGTGCATACAGATGGACAGTATTTTAAAAGCACTACACAGCAGAATACAGTGTAGCATAGCAGACGAACATTCTATCCCACACCAACAGGAGCAGTTCCATCTTCTTATGAAAGTGATGTATTTCTCACTCTGATCAGCTTGGGGACTGATTCTGTGATGTTCACAATGCCTTAGCACAAGACACTTGGCATCTTTTGGTACCAGGCCAGCAATACATCACAGTGGACATCTGCCTTCCATTTTCCAGCTATCCTCTTTTAAAGCACACCAATATTTACAGACATGTTTCCCAGAAAATGTGCTTGCTGTAAATGTCATTCTAGAAATCAACTGTGAATAGCAATGCATGTCAAATCTATTATATTTTTTCCAATTAGAAAAAAAACAAACCAAAACCCTTATAGAATATTAGTGAGTAATCAGAGCAAAAAAAAAAAAAATCAAATCTAATAGAAAAAAAGTGCTCAGAAAATTTTAAATTTAGAACATCCTTGGACATCGTCTTCCTGAATTTAGGACAAGTCATAATTCTTACTTCCATTAATACACAGAAAAATTTTAATGTTCATCCCAATACCCATTTTCTTAAGCATGTCTTTAGGACATTTCTGGCATAGTATATAGTTCATCTTCTAGTAGTATTTTCTACGTTTGCAGAAACTATACAGATTAAATGAGGGGCTGTTTTCTGCAGCTTAATGCTATTTCTTGGCTTTACAGATGGAGCCTTCGAGGAGCCCTTTGTGTCTGCACTCACCTGTGATAGTAAAATCCAGGAGGCCAGTGGGTGCATTGGGTGAAGCACTTCACATTCCAAAACACCAATGACCTTTGCTATGAACAATTCCAACCCTAATCCAAAATTCATTATGTCCAGGCCAAAAAAAGNTTAGGAACAATGCTTATTGCAAGACAGGCATTAAGGTGCAGGCAAGCATTGCAGTTCTGGTTTTCATGTCACCTTTTTAATGACTAAGTTGGGGGAAAAAGTGGATCTTGTAAAAGGATCTTAAAAAAATATGCAAAAGGTTGCCTTACGAGAAGTTCCACAACAATTTGTGTTGAAGAGCAAATTTTGTGATAGTTCTCAATGAAATAATTACAGACCAAAAGAAAAGAAGGGGAACATTTTGAATCTATATCATAAGGAAAAAACCCTCTACTTACGGAAAAAAAAGAATAACAACCCTAATCCAAAAATCATTATGTCCAGGCCAAAAAAAGGCATGAGAATTCAATGAGAGGTTATAACTCCGGGATCAAACGAGTAAAACTTCTGAGATAATGAAGCTATTTAAAATTACGTAGTACCTATGAATTTTTTGAAGACAACAAACAGATACAGTTACACAAATAATTTCTTGCTAAAGCAGACAAAAATCCTCCATTAACACCTCTCTTAAATATACCATACTGGCATATACTAATAAGGTCACTGAAATTAGCATTTCTTCTCAAAAATGTAGTCTTAAACTTATATGCCAAATTACATCAATTCCTTAAACTTCAAGAATGGCTAACACTCAACTAGGCAATGAGTGGAGAGGAACTCATCATCAGAATTCAGAATTCCGCTCCAACTTGGCAATGACAGCACAGCATTTTGGTGATATGCAAATTCTACACTAATGGCATGGTTGGGCAGTGAAATGCTATTTTACCCTGTTCATAAGACTTCTCATAACTTAGAAGGCATCAAAAAATTATTAAATTAAAAACTAACTGAAACCTCTAATAATTATATTCTGGTTTACTAATTCTAAAGTAAAATCTAGTATCAGCTCACTTCCACTTTATCTGAAGTCATTAAGCCAGAGATATTAACCAGTAAACTTGCCACAAAGCATAATTTGTAGCAAGTTATGTTCTATAGCAAAAACGTGTGATATGGAATAGACATAAAGATGTACTCAAATTCAATAGAAGTTGTTAAAAATCAGCATGCAGTGTTGTACCCTTCACAAATTAGTACAACGTGAAAGGATCATGAAGTTCAAATAACAATTTATTTGGCAAAATGTAGCAAGAACTTCCTGAGATCTCTCAACACAGATTAAGAAACACGGGCCTAGGAAAACTATAAAATAAGTTAAATGAAATACATAAAAATAAAATCACTAAAATTTATAAGAAATTGCAACCAGGTCTATCCAGGTTCCTCTGAGGTTCAAGTACTTAAGGAATCCATTACTAGGCTTAACAGGAAATTGTCCATGCCAAATTTATAAAGTACATAGAAAACATTCCTCTTCAAATAAGTACAATGAACACTGAAACAGAACTGATAACAGTGGCATATTTTTGTTATAAAAAGGAATATGTAATTATAAAAAAATATACAAATTATAGCTCCTTAAAAAGAGTGCCTCTGATGATCTTGTTTCAGAAATTAGAGCCCACAGAGGACGTTTTTTAATATAAAAGATTAATTCACATTTTTTTGCAAAAAATGCTTTTTCTCTACTATAAAACAGATCTGTATCTGAAAATAGAAAAAGAACGATTTATGCAAAAATAACCTCAAGGGTATCATTACAGAAATACAAAAAGTAATTTTCTACTAGAATTGTAATTTTCTACTAGAATTGTAAAGTGCATTTGCAATAGATGTTTAAAAATATGGCTACAAAATACATAAAACATACAAATGAATGGGATTTAATACAACCGCAATACTTTAAATGGTATCTTTATTTAAGTGACAGACAAAGTCCCTGGGAGAAGGGGGAACACACCTTTAGGTAATTTAAAATTAGAGCAATATTAAAAAGGATAAATGTCTTTTGTACTATGTAGATATACAGCCATCGTTTATTCTCATGAGCGATGTATGCAGAGAGTATTGATAGTTTGTTAGACTTCCTGAAATAAATCCATAGACAGAATGACTCACTTGACAGAAAAAAGAACCAGGGGGAGCAAAAGAACAGTACTGAAGAGAACAAGAACAATTCCACAGCTCCAGAGACAAGCGGACCCAGCCGGCCCCGCGCGGTGCCACCCACACAGAGCGGCAGTGAGAGCTGGGAGCGCTCATCGCCCAGAACCCAACTGGAGCATCCACCCACAGGTCCTCCCAGGCAGCCCACACTGCGTGTGGGTGTGTGTCACTGTGTCACTGCGCCCTCCCAGCCGTGGCAAGGGAGGCTGCAAACTGGCAGGGCAGGTGCAGTCTCAGACAAACGCTAACTCAAACCGCTCAACAGGTCTCCAGAAACACACCACAGTGCTTTTGAGAAAATCAGAGCACAAATAACCCATAGATTACTGCAAATTACTCTGACAAAAATAAGTCCAAGCATATCTGACAGTAAAATTACACTCTCCTCAACAACAGTATCCCTTAGGTAATCCCCCTTCTCTCCCCATCCCGAATGTTAAATTGTCTCTTAGCTTTACAACAAATCAAGGCTAAAAGCTGCATACTGGCAGCACTTCTTTTCATCTTACATAAATTTTATTTCTTCTCAATAGCATCAAGTGTGGTATACTTTATGAAAACTATGAAAAGCATCACAAAGAAACAAAATGTAAATGATACAACAATTCAAAGCATATGAAGAGCACTGTTTCTGCTATCTACAAGAACATAAAATCATTTCTTCCTTTACTGCAGCTTGAGTTCCTGCTTTTCCATGGAATGACAATGATAAAACAGATATGGGATTGGTACCTCATTTTTCTCCTCATGAAAGCAAAAGGGTTAGTATATTTTACACCCTTATTAATATGATGATATCAGCTGAAGACAATGCTAAGTCACTCATAAAATATTATAAGACAGCACCTAGGACAAGATCTAAATTGTCTAAAAGAGGTCTCGTCCTAAGTCTTACCTTAACTTTCCTATGGACTGAATCAGGTTCTGTACAAGTATTGTCTCTTTTTACCTTTTTTCCATCTTACATATGATGTTATCCAGCAAGAAAGGCAGCCCATTGTTTTAATTTGTCTGCATAATCAAGCGGACACAGAGTCATCTTACAGAGAGAAAACACGAATATGAATGGGGACTGGAGGCTGCAAGGCAGGAGCTGAAGAACTGCTGACAGAGGACATCTGCAACTTCTTTAACAAACACTTCAAAATGCAGTTTATATATCCAAAAAACTTATTGCTGATGTTTTCCACTAGGAACAATTCCATATCTTAAAACAGATTCTTTAGGCCTTTCTCCTCCTTATAGTCAGATATCATTTCAATCCCAATGTTGGTTTTCATATCTTTACGTTATCTTTTAAAAAGTTCCTCCCTTATATTCACAACTGTGCCTTCCCCATTTCCTCCATGGACCCTCAAACACTCTTGAGCTCTCTTTTCAGCAATGTCATGAACAAAGCAGTACTGGAAATGTCTGGCAACAGAGGGAAAAGATATCAAGTACAATTTACCAGTATAAGATTCCCAAATCTTCACTGTACACTTTAGATTCCATCTAAATGTATATCCCTGACCAATCACTTTCCCCCATAGCTCCTTCCTCAGCTTCTTACCTCTGTCTAGAGACTGACTGTGCTAGGGAGAGAGTTTACAAGCCCTCTCTCTGATGTGATGACTGAACTTTCAGCAACCTTCTGGTTTCTTCCTAGATTCATTTTAGTCTCTACCAATCTCTTTGTGTCACTTCCCTACCTCCATAAGTGACCAAGATTCCTCCAGTTTTGTACCTTTTAAACAGTGTGCTGCTACCTTCCACACCAAGGCATAGAGGTAGCTTTATCAAAGGTCCCCAGACATATTGAAGAGCCTGGACCAATTCCATTTATTTACAACTATAAAAAAGCAATAAATAAAACAAATAAATCTTCGGTATTGGGATTCCGTAGTGGGATAGTAAAACACTCAGAGCAGGAGGATATATGGCAAATACTTTTGGCTGCTTCAGCCAATACAGAAGTGAACCAATGAAAGATTGCAGAAATTCTGAGGCACTGAGATCAAGTATTGTGTCCTAGTGACAACAGACAAACCTGGCTTTGTGGAAGGATTTTCCATCCAGTATTGAGCATTTCCCTCCTTAAGCTCATGAGTTCCCTGCTGAAACCAAAAATGGCTTCTGTCATGAAATTTAGGGAGTGCCAAATTAAGACTTTGCTGTGCAACTTACATGCAGTCTCCTAGTGTATATGCAAAATACTGCAATAACACAATCATGTTTGCTTCTGAAATTCCCCAATTCTCTAAATAATAACCTGGCAAGTCAGACTATGGGATGAGAGGACACATATGTAGATGAAGGACAAGAACACTAGAGAAGATGTGGGACCAGTTGAGTGATGAAGACACCAGAAACATCCAGGATGGGGTAAAAATCCTGGGGACAATTGACCCTGGGACGTGTCAGGCTCCAACACAAGTACAAGAAAAGCTGGATATGTAAGTGAAACAGTGAAAGAGATCTCACAGCTGATAACCAAAACATCTAGACAGAGACAAAAAACAGAAAAGACTAAGAATACGACAGAGAAGACTTGGATACCAACTCTTCCCAAAGGGTTTTATCCCAACTCCTCTATAAAAATTAGGACAAAATGCAAGGAACGTGACCATATTTTTCAGATGGGCTGTCTCTCAGATTCCCTAACCTGAGCTGAAAAAACCCCACAGAGGTCTGACTTCTGTGAGTCAAAAAACCTCACAACATATGGTCCAGGAAATAAAAATAACAAAATGAAGGCCAAAACTGATGAGCAGTATGATGTTACCTTGATCAGTACTGCTGTCCATGAACCACCTAACATCCAGGACCAAGTGAAATACCACAAGGGGTCAACCTGCTCCATCCAGTTTAACAACTAAATAAAAGACAGACAACAGGAAGTTTCTAAGGGGAAGGTAGACCCAAGAATACTAGGCTTTGCTTGGGTTAGTTGAAGATAAAAGTGCAGTTAATTCTGCCCATTTTCTTGTTGAAATACAGCCATAGAACAACGCTCATCAAAATAATCCTACCATTGAACCATCAGCTTAAGTGCTACTTTTCAATAAGTCCAGGCTAGCCTTGAGTAGACTAAACATTTGTCAGGATTGCCCTAGCAGCTTCCAGGACCTGACAAGGGAAGATGAAAAAAAATGTAGAACAACATGATCTTGAATCACAATCTATTCATAGAAATATATTCCTAACCATATATGTGAAAATATTTTCATTGATTGCCATGCCATATTCTTAGATGAGAAATGTACTAACTGTTCATTGTTCTGTGGAAAGAAACCAACAATTTTTAATGTGTACAACAAAATTAGCAATATGATTAACCTAAATTAATCTTAAATATGTTTAGACCCAAATTTCACAACACTTTCAAGTTATGCAACACTTTATAGATTATTTGAGAAGGCACAGCAATACCCCCTTGTAAAAATTATACTAGACATCCCTCCAGCAGAGACTCAAAAGACATAATCCTCACAACACTGATGTCTTTAAAAAAAAGTTCTTCAAAAACATTGTGTTTGATGGTAGCATACAGAGGAACTTCGTTCTGATCCAGTTGTATTGTACAACCCTCTTTTAAAAAAATGCTGGCACATTAATCTAGACTGACACACATAAATATTTTACACTGACTAATAAAAGGCTGACATAAAAAGAACAAATATTGTGTGTGCTAGAACCAGCCTCCACTTTAGACACAACTGAGTTTACATCTTTTAAACAGGACGTGTCAGCACTTTGTAATCTTGATGAATTCAGACAGATCACACACCTGTAATTGACTTAACTGGGCAAGAAACATAACTGGTGTCAGAACTTCAGCCAGAAATGCTGTTATTTGGCAACAAGAAAATTACACTCGAAGAATGAAGTTTAGCAGAGACGTTTTGCCACTGTTGGTCTATCTCTTTATTCATTTGAAGTGCTAAAGTATAAATATATTTGAGAAATTCACTTGAATACCTAATTTTAATTTCTTCTGCTATAATTTTATACTTTCAAATCCTTTTTTATTTTATTAGTCCGAGACAGAGAGCAAATGATTTTCATTACTGCAATAAATGAATTGGCAAGAATTTACAATTTTTAGTGCTACTGCTGCATTGTGTGAAGAGTTATGTTGTACAGCTTTTCTCTAGGATCATTTCTAGGGTATGAAACCTAAACCTTGACAATGCTGCATCCATCTTCTGAGTATATTTGGCACAAGTACAACACATTGTCTTAAGATGGATTTAGCACAGAAGTATTTTCTTCATAACAGAAGTATCTCCAATCATCAATTTCTCATACATTGCCTTCCAGGTACACACATTCTTTAGACACTGTGTTTACTTTTTCCCCTTTCACAAATTGTAATTCATCCATTCCATAGAGCAGGTAAAGCATTAATTATACGTCCAGCTGCCCTGCATGTTCTCCATTTCCATTGGGACACTTTGCTGAGACAGAATTTGAGGACTTTGGGCTTTCAGCATGCACCTGACCAGAACCACAGGTGGGTTTCAGTAAAAGCACACATCTCAGAGACACCTCCACAAAAGTGCAGAATCTGTTCTCTGCACTCACTATGTTAACTGATTTCCATAAGCATTAGCTCACTTTCTCAAGCACCAGACAGAGCAGATACACCTTTCTTTCTGAGAAATTTCAGACAAAAAGCAGAAACCCTTATTTAATATAAGGCTTGGTCTACTCCTGGCTGCTGAGATGTAACACAAGTCTGATTTGTACCTGCAATTGTTCAAGAACATTATTTTGTAATAACAAAGCTGCTTCCTGGTCAATGTAAGTCAATACACTTTGAAAAAAAATACATTAAACTAAACTAGAAAAGACATTCATTGCGGAGTAAGAAAACTCATAGCAAAACAAATCAAGAATATAATTATATAAATACAATTATTTAAGAAATGCTTTTTACTATTTTCAAAATAAATTTTGTGTAGCAGAGCACTAAACAAATATGCAGGAAGGTGTTCTCATCTCAGTTTGTAACAGACTGAAAATCTGTTTACACATGTCTTAGTAATTTATTTCCAATGAACCCAACCATTATTCTAGTCAAACTTCTCAGGGAGGAAAAATTAACCCATCTCATTTGCTCACAGCATCACATGTAGCCTGCAATCCTATACGTTATAGTGAGTTTAGAAAACTAAATCACAAACCCAAGAGGTAAGGAGCACACAAAACAGAACATGAGGCCACAGTTGAAACCAACAGGAAAGACTGGGGAAGGGGGAGATTGCTCTTAGAACTTCTGCCAAGAAACTGAAAAAAGAAGAGTCTCTTTTGTGAGACACTCTTCATGGAAACATGAGGCACAAACAACTTGGCTCCTGGTATGAGGTGAAAAAAGGGACCAGAGAACACTCAGGGTGCTAACAAAGGGGAATAAAGTCAGAAAGATCTCCTGGCACAGAGAAAGGTAGCTCAACAGGTTTAAAAAATGAACAAGCTGTCAGGTGTGGACAGAAATATGCATAGAGCTGCCTGTATAATGAGCTTGGCCTACTGTGAAACCACCACAGCCCTGAACATATATACACACAACAGACAATGCATCCCTGGAGTAGTATTTCAGTGTTTTGGGGTTTTTTAAACCTGTCAAAAATTACATTACCTATGCTTTTGCAGTATTTTCTTTTACAACATAAACACAAAAAAACTGTAGTTAGCAACTTGTTCAGTAGTGAGACAGAGCATAATACACTAGCAACAGTGTTCTTTTTGAGTTCCAAGTAGCAAATTATCACTATAGAAGTTATAGAAGGGAAAATCTCCCCAGAACCTTGTAGCTTCTTCCTCTATGAGAAAAACCGGCAATGGCTGGATAGATTACATGCTTTTGAAGATGTCAAGTGATCTTTCTTTAATTCTGGAAGAGTCCATTATTATTTATTTTTTATTTGCTTTTTAACTTCTGAGCATGATTTGCAAAGTATCAGAAAGAACATCAAGCCCTCAAAATTAGGATCTCAAAGCCCTAAGAGCAAAGAACATAAACAGTGGGAGAAAAAAGGAGCAAATGTCTAATGCAAAGATCTGGATTCCAACTGATAGACCTGATTGTATAAGCACACCCATGGGTTCAGACTTCTTTCTTTCACAAGGAGACAACAACAGGATCAAAGTCAAAGACTACTAAAGACAGAAGCCCTTTCTTTGTATTCAGATTCAAAACAAAACAGACAACATCAGAGAAGATAAAAGGAAAACATCCCAAATAAACAAGGCAGGGCTGGGTTACTCCTTCAAACTCCTGTGGGTTAAGACGTGTAACTTGCCAAAGTGCCTTTTGCAAACACCAACAGATGTGTTTCTCTTAATTCACAAATAGTGATCAAGACAATCCAAGCCCTGTGAGTACAATTATCCACAGTATCAGTAGACTAGGATGGAAACTCCTCAACCTAAACCTTCTAACATACATAGATGAGAGAGAATACCATGCCACACAAAAATTCGACTAACTTGTTTTGCTTGACTAAACCACAATTTTTGTAACAATTCCGCTCTACTCTAACTTTGTATTATGTTCTTCACCTTGGGAGACTGTGTCTGATTTGCATTACAAACTCTTAGCAAGTCACTGCAGCTCAGAAAGGGTCTTGCCACTACAGGCATGCAGCAGCCTGTGCTCACACACTGCTGAGCTGCCTTTTCTGGGGCAAAGATTACAGGCAACAGCTGCTCCTCCCTGAACTCTGTCAGCTGCAGATGGGCATCCCAATAGAACACGCAGGAGAGTCCCCCCCACGCTCCAACACAAACCAGGCAGCCTAAGTCACCCAGTACATTTGAATTGACAGGGTATAGAGCCCCAGAATTCCCCAGGCCAGCCAAAACCAGCTCTGAAAAACACATGAAAAGGATAGTATGAAGCTCATGATCTTTTAAGACAGACAGTTTCATTACGTATTTCTGCTACTAAAGAAACCAAACAAAATCAAGGCACCATTAAGGGAAAAGTATTTTTTAACTTGACGGTGCCATATGGTTTTGTGACAGACTTGCAGTCCAAGCTGTGTTTATACTACTCATTTGTTTTTGTTAAATATCATATATTGAAAAAGTAAGTTAAAGACGAAGAGATATTCCTTACGTCTCCCATTGTAGAATATAATTTGTAAGATACCTTCATAAATTTAGAAAGCTTTTTTAAAGATCTAATCTGGAAACAAAAGCTAACTTTGAGTACATCAACCATCTAATATTCTCTGCTCAAAGGTGACTTGTCAGAGACCAGCCAACAAAGCTAAAGGTAAAAAACTGCTCCCTTCAGGATGCATCTTGTTGTTAAAATGTCATTGTTTGCATAATAAAGCACCTCATGTCTTTAACCTTTGGTGTAAATATTTTAAATTATATTTTTTTCTGATAATTAAACTTAGCGTGCAAAAGAGTGGCAACTAGTTATAAAATCTCATTTGCACTTACCATCCATACTGCTTGTATCATGAATGATAAGGCTTTTAACTATCTTCAGCTAAGAAATATAATTTATAATAGAAAACAGGTTTATACCTGGACACTTTAATGAATCACTGAAATCACTGTTTTTTAGACTACTCACAGAAATAATCCCACTGAAGTACAGGAGATGTGCCCTAATAATTGTACAGCAATGTCAGTATGGGCTGCATAATTAGATATTCCATGATCCTTCCTAATCACCTAGGGACTAAAAGCACAGCATTTCCCCTTCAGGATCTCCACAGTTACTGCTTCAATCATTAAACAAGTAAGGTCCAGGCCTGTTTGCAGGCATTGCCTGTGCCAAGTTTGCTTATGAGCTGTAGTCAACCAACAAGATTTGTCATTATGTAATTGTAATTTATCCTCTGGCATTTCCTTAACTTTTTGCCTTGGTCCAGGTGCCACCACTTTGGGAGGACAGTGTCTCTTTACTCTCAGACATATGCCTAGCTGGTACAATTGCCATTTAGAACAGCAATTACCCAATATTTATTTTTAGGCTACTTTTCATAATGTTTGTATTTCCAGTAAGGTTTGCCCCATACATGTCGTACAGCATGTAATATACCTGTTATATGATCTGCAGTACTCCTTACATGCAATTTTTAGATAATTATGAAAGGTTTGCTGTAATTGAAAAGGGAGAACAAGAATCACTGACTTCAGACAAGCACATGAAATGCACTGCCATACAATGACTTTTCTCAGAACTCTATTAGAAAGTGCCATGACAATTTCATTTTGTAATGTCCCATTTTTAAGCATCATCTCATACAGGTCTTTAAATGTTCTAATTGGAAATCCCCACTATGTACAGAGAATTGCTTTCAAAATGCCAACAGTTCCTCTTTCATCAGAGTACTCAATAGCAAGAAAAAAAATACTTTCCAAAATTCAAAGCGTTTTGATCTGGTTCTGTCAAAATGCTATGTGTTCTCAGTTGGTAATCTCTCTTTAGTCAAAATGTGACTATTTTTTGTTTAGGATGGTTTTCTAAATATCATCCTCAAGAGTCAGGAACAAAGAAAGAGCAAAAAAAATTACTATTGCTACTTTAACATACTACCTACCAGGAACCTTAGTGTGAACCTGTAACTACATTTCAATCTAAATTTAGAACATTTTAAAAACATCTAGTGCCAAAGAGACAGCATATGGCTTAGTTTCATTAAATACATATCCATTGAACATGAGGATTTTTTAGGTAGCAGGATGGGGGTATCAGTAGCTATCAATTAGCTATTAATTAGTGTGTAATAAGAGCTGCTGCTTACAAGCTTTTCTTTTTTAAAAAATATTAGTGTCTCCCAGACTTTTTCCATAATAGATAGCTATGTCATACAAAGGATATTTGGGACTCAACTCCCCATCAGCAGTCACAGAATTATATTGTAAGGGATTTATGGAGGTCACCACATACAAATCTCATATTAGGTGGGGCCAAAACCAATTTTAAATAAGGTTTCTGACACCCTCCACCAGTGCCTACACTATTACTTTAAAAGATTAGTTCATTTGTGGAATCGTTCAGCCATTGGGTGTTCTGTTGGTGGCTTCTATTCCCATTTCTGCTTGGTACAATATCAGTGCCTAACAATTAAAGCGAGCAGCCTGGCAGCTCCTCCTCTTTTCCAACTGCTGTTACAGACACTGAGACTCATTTCTGCAGTGAAAGCACCAGACATCTGTAGAAGCAGTAGGCAGCAAAGTGATAGAGCCAGGAGGGTGCAAGTTGCCAGATGCATATGGACAACAAGTTGTCTGCAGCCTGAAGTGTGAGAATCAGCAGTATTTAATCAAGGAAATATTAGAAGAAAGACTTAAAGCTGAAGTAGCTAACAGTTTTGCTCAGAACAAAACAGCAGATTGCTGACACGACAGGGTCTCTCTTGAGCATGCCGAATTGCAGCAAATGGAGCAGAAGACTGGCTAGTGGGTTGTGATATTCCAGATTCCATGTAAAAGGTGGTACACTGTACACCTAAATATGCCGGGATGCTTGCCCTGATGACAAGCCAAACCCACCACTGAGTTACTGCTGCTAGGCCAGACCAGACATTACACAAAGAAAGTTTTTATAAAACCCTGGCCAACCCACTGGTCTTCCCCACTCTCAGTAGCACACGGGCCTTAACAGAGTTGTAGTGAAATCACATATGGCAGAAGATATCCCAGCTGTATCCATGACAATTATGAATCCATACAACATGAAACCTGTGACTCTGACTTTACTGACCTTAGATAATGCTGAGGAAATCAAACATTTGCAGTCATTTCAGGACACTGCCAACATCAAATTTATTTCTCTCACTTTTGCCAAAGCAGTAACTCTCAGCAATACAAAGACTGGGGTCGTGTGTGTGCTTAAATCCTTCATTCCCTACCCATTCCCCTGCATCTCAAAGTGGGCGCCAAATGGGGCAAGAATTATTCTTTCTTTCCACAGATGCACAAATAGGACCTACCATCTCAAATTTACATAAATGCATATATTTTCACTACTGGATATAATACAAGGTTCCCAGAAGGACCAAGAAAATCTAGTAAGAAAATGATCCAGTCTTAAATAGAAATTTCTGTAACACAATGTGGTTCCAGAGGTCTTTCACAAGGCATCCCTTAAACATCACAGTTCACAAGAGTTCCCAGGATCACAAGCACAAGCAGTCCCTCGCTAATATTATGCAAGTAATAATGAACCTGAATGAGCAACACACTGTTGGACAATTTAAATGGCATGGAGAAATGATGAAAGGATGGATTCAGGATTAGATTTTATTAAACCATTTCTCACTTTTCCACTCCCCAGTTGTTCTGTGTCTTCCACAGGTCAGACTTCTCTGTTGCAGCAATTGATACTTCTTTTTGTCTTTTTTTTTGCAAAATTATGATCTAAAACTGGATCAGTAAAACAAACTGGGTTACAAAAAGACATGCATGTATATATTGAGAGAGGATAAACTACAAATCAAAACAACATAACTGCAACAAGGACTAGAGATGGGATTGGACACCTTAATCCAGCTTCATCACTGGTAAATTATGACTTTGGCAGACAAGTATTAAGTTAACCATGAAGTGAATACCATAACTGAAACCACTACTCCTTAGTTCCAAAGAGTTCAACTGAGCCAACCCTCATCACACCAAAACTACAGAAGGTCTTCCTCACAAATGGACATTACCAGTGCAAAATTGGCTCTGACTGCTGAAGAGCAGACTTGCTGGAAAGCAGCTCTGCAGGGCAGGACCTGGGCACGCTGTGGAGCCCAAGCCAAACAGGGGCCAGCAGTGTGCCCCTGCAGCAGAGGCTTACAGACCCCTGGGGTGCATCAGCAGGCTGAGAGCAGGGAGGGTGAGTGAGCCTTCAGCAGAGGTGAGGCCATCTCCAGAGTGCTGGGGGACACGGACACACTGGAGCATGGCTGGGGAAGGGCCACAGAGACGATTCAGGAACACAAGTGACCTTCATGTGAGAAGAGACTGTTCAGCTTGGATAAGGGAAGGCTCCAAGTTAGACTGATATATATATGTGATATATTATATAGGATCTATATATGATATATTGATATATAAATGACCAAGAGGTATATTATCAATGTGTATACATTTACACAGGGAGGGAAAAAAAAAAAAAACGAAACAAAACCCAACAAAAAACTTCCAAGCAAACAAATTGGGTCTGGAAGTTTAAGTAGTTTTTCTGTTTGAAAGCTAGTTGGAAATGCAGAATTCTCTTTATTTCTCTGCTGGCTCCCTTCTCACAAGGACAGTGAGAGGTATCACATAGACATAACAAAAACACTAGGCACTCCTATGTAGTTCCAGTGGTTAGGTAGATT
The DNA here is from genome assembly GCA_013397295.1 of Polioptila caerulea. Taxonomy (NCBI): domain Eukaryota; kingdom Metazoa; phylum Chordata; class Aves; order Passeriformes; family Certhiidae; genus Polioptila; species Polioptila caerulea. Next base: position 624,458 of record VYXF01000691.1, read on the forward strand.
AAATTTCCATATTATGATTTACCATCTGCCTTAAGAATGGAAAAACTGGTGATTTCACAAACAATATTTGCATCACTGACAGAATACACTTGATTGCTCATACGACATGATCGAAGCAAAACTAATTAAGATAAGTATTAATTCATAAGCTTCATTCTTTCCTTTCAACACTTCCAGAGTTCATTTACTCCAAAGGACATCAAGTGAGGCCACATTGCCACTACTGCTCTACTCAGATGGACTTTTAAATGTGGCAAAAATGCCAGTAAAAGTGGCTATAAGTTTCAAGTATGGAGGTCACACACTCTCTGTTGTGTAAAACAAGAACAGAGTAAGATTTTGCTTCAGATAATAACTCCTGACCTTTATCTGTTTCCTGTTTTAATGGTTAACTTCAAATATTGTCATAAAACTTGTTAAAATGAATACAGTTACTTACTCTGTAGTAAAGAATTACCACAAAACACATTTTCTATCCATTAATAGTCTTCCTTTAACTTTAGAGGAAATGAAAAGTGATGTTCTATGCCACATTTACTTTATCAATCTAGGTGTCTTCAACAATATGAACAGGGCCTGATACCATTTATGAACTTTTTTTTAAACACTGTATGAAAAGACCTGTAGCTGGTCTAATTAGATACTACAACAGTCCTGTAAAAATAAAGGGAAAAAAAAAAAAAAAACAGGGAGGGAGGGTCAGGGTCTTAAAGCCATGACTAACTTTATGGGTTGAATTGTGACTATAATGTGAACAACCTCAAGCAGTAATATCTTACTCTCCATTTAGGATCTGCTGATTTCAAGTGAAACCACTTGTGAAATTAAGTACTAGCAAATATTGAAGTATTACAATTGAATCCTAATAATGATGTGTTTTGGAATATTAAAAGATAGAAAGACCTCTCCAAAAACTGCAGATTAACTGACTCTGAAAAAAATTTAGCAAAATCTCATTAATTCATCTCGTTAATCAAGCACACTTAGAAAACTAATCCCTATATTTAATATATTGGAGAATTTTATCTTTATAGTTTTAGTTACCAATATGATTCCCTTGTGCCAAAAACACAACCTTGAAATTGCTACAGTTTTAAAAATCTAAACGCTTTTTAAATATAGAAAAATTAAGCTTTTCCTCTTTATAAAAGAACATGCCTTCATCAAATGAATAATTTAAAACCCTCAAGTAATCACATATTCCATTAATCTTTCTGTTCAATACACATATTAGCAATGAGACATTGTTGTGAAATCTTCAGTAGAGGTTTAATTCAAACAAACAAACATGTTTTTATGCTTATTTTTATGAAATGTTGCCTAGATGAAATAGATCAGTCTTTAAAATTAAACAGCATGTTGTAAAAACTGCATTTACCATATTGTGAGCCTGTTTGGAATCGTCACAAATACAGGTATATTACATTTTTCAAGTATAGCAGATCAAAGTGCATTACATGAGTTCAAAGACACTGCATAATTCCTCTTCCCATCTACAGTATACTATGTGAATTCTTGTCATTATATCAATTTAATCCACTGCCATTTTTTAGGCTACTGTTTGTCTAACCGAATGAAGAACAGAGTAGTTGGCATTTAATGTGACTGCATCACTTTTTCCAACCCGCCTACTTTAAAGAAGAAGTTTGTTGAGTGCACACAATTCACTTTACAGATCATTTGAAATGCATAAACAATTCCAAATGCAGAAATAACAAAAACAATAATTTGTCATTTTGAAATGCTGAAACGCTTGGAGGAAGATTTGAATATAGTACACTCTTTTGTTTGTAAGCATGGTGATTTGCCAAGCTACACCTCACACTGCTCTAACCCTAGGGCATTCCAGTCACAAACACACTTTGATCTGCTGTGCTTTTGGATTCTCTCAGAGGGCTCTACCTTTCTTGACAATCCCAGAGGGAAAACGCAGCCTTGCATTCTTTCCCTTCTACCACTCCAAAACGAACACTCCATATGCTTGCTGCTAGTTCAGCCTTGCACTGTTTTTCCACAAGCTTGTTTGTATAATAACAACAGCTGCAGGATTCTTCAGCTTGAAGTAGTGAATTAGATATATAAAAAAAATAAAATAAAACGAAATAAAGAACTCACAGATTACAAGAGAAATGAGAACTACAGAAACAGTATTACTTCTGCATGGTATTAGTACATAGAGTGAAAGCTGGAATGCAGCCACAATTTTGTGTTGGTCTGTCTGGGCATCCTATTTTAAAGGGGACAAAATATAGTTAATATTTACTTTATGATACAGTCAAGAGACAAACATCGATAGGTAAGAAAGAAGGCAAAAGTCAGTGGATAGCAACTGTCAATCAGGTCTGTGTTTCAACTCATCTGTACCCAGATCTATTGAGAAAGAATAGATATTGCAAAGGTTTAAAAAGTGATATGAATCTATTCCAGAATGTATCTGTATTTGTTAATAAAAATGATAGTTGTAGCAGTGTAAGTTGGTTTTAGTGTAAATACTCATTTTGATCTTGTTAAAAATACACTGACAACATAAGCAATGAAGCAGCAGCAGCTTGATCTGGCACTACATAATTTAGTCTGAGTTCACATGTATGAGAGAAAAAGGAAAGCAAAAGCAACAGCCCTTAGGTCTTTTGTCCATACTTCTCTTCAGAGTTGGTAATTGAATGTCTTTATCTTTGTGTTTTTAATAACTTTAGACATTTCCAGACACTCTGTTGATGTATTTCATTCAAGTCTATTACCATGATAAAAGTAATGAAAGTAAAAATATAGGTAATTTAAAAGCATATATTAAACCAACACTATTTCCATTTCCTCACCCCCACACCACTCCCCCTCACTCATTCACCTGTTCCTTGGCAATGGGGAGTAACTGTACTACTGGGAAGGAGGAGAAAACCAGCCCTGGAACTCATATCTGGATGGTTCCAGGCAGGTCTTGGGACTGATTTCCTGCTGCAGCCACATACCAGTCTTCAATTTCCTTCTTCCACAATGAATACTAGTGGAAAGTACCATAGTGATGAGGAAAGAAACACCAGGTATGCTGTTTTTCATACTCAATGGAAAAGCTTCAGAGCCTCTAAAGTATCACAAGAAATTTGTTAGTAATGACTAAAAAAGTACAAACAACTCTCTCCTGGAGAGAGTTTGGCTACTCCACTAACCAACAATAAATAAAATATCAGACACATAAAGCTCTGCTATAGGTGCTCCACAAAGTTCATATTTCTGCCAAAACACCCTAAAAAAACCCTCCAGCAAACCAAGAAATCAAACCAAAGAACCACAACTAGATATATCTTAATTCTAAGCATCTCAATGTTGAGCCATATTATTTGGTACAATTTCTGAAAAAAAAAAAAATCTCTATTTTTAAGATTTCAATGTACTGACACACTGAAAATATATTTGAGTACATTCATCTAGATTTTAAGTCAACCTGAACCCATGCAAAGGGAGCATTGCTCCACATATGCCTGTTCCACATTCTCTCTCTGTAGATCTAACACTTAAGAGCAAACCAAAACATTAAATCACATTAAATAAAACCAGCATTTATGAACATTCATGACCAACAACTGGATGCACATAAAATGGTAAAAATTTCACTTTTCAAAACCCAAGAGCAGCCACTTTACTTCCTGACTCACTGCGCAAACCTCATAATTAGATTCTTTATTTAAAAGTAATCATGTAAAATGTACCAGTACTCCCATCTATAACAGCATTAGCACCATAACTTTACTAACATAGACATGAATTAATATGCTAAGCTTTTAATACTATCTAATGGAAGAGATGGAAAGCAGAAAAAAAAAAACCTCTCCAACAAAAATCGAACGCTTGAAAATTGAAAAACACAAGATGCCAAAAGAGATTCTTCAATGTCTCAGCCATTTACTGAAGAGATCTTTTCTCATTTGCTGATGACTTTGGCAGAGCTGGTTTTGTCACCAGTCACTCTGTACTTTGTTTAATTATGCAGTACACCAACAGAAATTTTCTTTCTGATTGCATAAATCACAGTGCTTTGACACCAACCTCAATAGGGGCTGCTAGAACAATACAGTGAGCGCTATTGACTCCATCTCTCAAGTCCACAAGGTGTATCATTTAGCCAAGAGTGATAATTAGACACAGAATATATTGAAAACTGTCAATAGGCATGTCAATAGGAGGACTCTTAGCATCTAGCATCCAGTGAATCAATGGTGTTTTTTCAGCTATAAAATCAAGAAAATGATAGCTTTCAAATGAATGGTGGAAAGGAAACACGAGGCTCCTCAGGGAGGAATAAAACAGCTCAATTTTCCTTCACTGAGTGGCTCTCCAACTGCCTCACTCAATGGAAAAGGTCACAGAACATTACAGCAAAATATCTCTGAAACAAGATGTACAACAATGCTGGGACATGACATGAAGTACAAGCACACTACAAAGGCCCGTATATCTCTGACCTGACAGAATTAAAGCATGGGTCAGCAGATGCCAGACAAGACAGGAATTGAAAGACAATGATTGATCTGTGTAGAAGAAAATATGACTGCCTGTCCATATGAAATATGTATGTATGCATGAACAGGATTATATGTATAGTACGCCCCCTCCCCTCACAACAGTTTTTAAAGCCACAGTATTGCTTTCTTTTTTTAAATTATTTTATGTATATAATTTTCAGCTGAAGTCCAAGGAAGATATAAAGCTGAACCTTTTAATACATAACTTTTTGTTGACATATTCCTACCAAAAAATGTACCAGACTTAAACTGATCCTGGAATACCACTTGCATATATCTTTCTAAGATATATGTACACTTCTGAATACTGGAAGAGTAGTGACAGGAAGCCATTTTCATTCACTCTGAACTCTTTCAACTACACATTTTAGTTGGCATGGAGAGACAAAGGATTCCTACACAAAGCCTGCTCTGAGAACCAGCACATCTTTTACCAAGCCTGGTTTATAACTGCAGCTGTGAAGTAAACCATGGTTTGTTGAAATGGTTAGAAATGAAACCAGAAACAAGAACTAAAGTGCTGATGAGACAGAAGGGGGGAATCTGGAGAAAACCAAGCAGGTGAAGAATTTCAAAATGGACACAAATGGGGTTTTTTTTCCTCTTTCTTTGTACCTTGAAGGCAAATGTCTTCTAAAAGGCAGCTGCTAACCAGTTGTGAAGCCAAGACTTTATATGATAACAATCTTTGGACATTCAGTGCATTTTTTACCTCAGGAAATGTTTCTGTGCAAGTATAAATGTCCCCAGAAAAGCAACAGCTAAGTGGTCCTGTGGCATTCCACACCTCTCATTGCTTCACTAATTGCCAGCTCAGTTTCTTCAGTAACTGGTAGCTATACAAAGTTATCTCAGGATGTGAAAGTCAAGCTCAATTCTGTTCCCAGAAGCTGAAGTACAAAAGCTCTCATAATTTAGGTTAGAATCTAGCCCATGCTCTTCTGTGCTTCTGAGCTCAACATAACTACAACTTGGGAGTAACCACATTATCTCCCCACTAGAGTCAGAAGAGAGCATGTTCATGACTCAAAGAGAGAACAGATCTGTTGAGTAAGAAGGTGCCATTTTTACACTCGCCTTCCCATAAGTGTTTTTTGTTATCAGCATGTTTCCTTCAGTATCTGAACTAGAAACACACAAAATAAGAAGCCACAATATGAATCTTAAGTCTTGTTGACAGAACCAAAATAAAGTAGGTTTTCTTCTGCCTTCCTTGAGTTGGAAGTTCTAGCACTGAATAAAAGATAAACTTCCCCCCCCCACCCTTCCCTCAACAAACTGCTATGTGAGAAACGAGTTCAATGTGAAATGAAGTGTCTCATCACCGAGGTGCTAGTAGGAAAGAGAATGCCACCAACAGTAGCAATAGCACTTCAAAAACACAGTCAGGAAAAAAAATTAGTTAGAATTGCTCTTTTACATGATCAGTATTCAAGAAATCCTGTCACAGACAAAATATGAGCACCTCTCATCTGTTGAAAACATGATTATAAGCATAAACCCTTTGACTGTCTTATTTACTTCATTCTAGTAAGCTAACAGGCCTTCCTTGTAACATTAGACTAGCCATGCAGCCACCCTAGGAATCAAGAAGGGACCCTTACACTTCAAATAGAAGGTAATCTCAGCAAAATACCTGTCATGGAGTATAAAAATATAAGATTTCTCCTTAATGTGGATGATTTATCCACTCTTCCCTCATACACTTTTATAAACCTTGACCAAGACATAAAAGTAATTTCTGCAACACACAGCTACATACCTTACAGAAATGCAGCTAAGGAATCCCCTGGTTTTTAGACATTTTCATGGTGTCTTCTAAAACCACAAACAGACTAGAAGGACAAAATAGCTGGAAATTCCAGATATTCTAACAATATAAGTAATCTTGTTCAAATCTTTGTGCAAGTGTTCCAAGAAAGGAGAGAAAAGTCAATTCAAAACAAAGCAAATTTTTTAAAAATACTACAGCTGCATCATGTAGGAAGGATGATTTATGCTTTTTAAATACTCTCCCAGAACAGTGCATGACATGTAATCCATTTTCATGGATTTTAAAACCACTCATAATTTTTTTTCTCTCTAAATGGTTACATCTATAAGTCTTCAAGCAGTACTTTTATAATTATGAACACAGACGTGTTTTTAACAAAACACATTCAGCTGCCAAGGGTGTGGAAAAGCAGTAACCAATGCTTAATACACTAGACAATGAACAAGGGTATAGATCAAAGAATTTCCAAGAGCACCTGCTGCAGAAGCTAGACTGTCAGGAAGGCACTAAAAGCTATGAGAATTTAGGGAATAGTTAACAGGAGTGCAATATTTCTGTTAGAAAATCTGGTTATGAATTTCCTCCACTATTCCCTCAACCTTTTATTTCCAGTCTAACACTTCACCTTCTTTGTAATTTTTTGCAGAACTTTAATTGGAGAAAATTCAGCAATTTGCAGTGGTAGGCCCACAACTCAGAAAACAATACAACCTCTTCCTCCCTGCCATCTAAAAATAAAATTTAATCAAATAAAGCCAACTTTGTAACTTGGGCTCTATTACCTAGCGGTAGCATTTTTTTCTTCACAAAATAACCTTCAGATAGAAATTTTTCTCATTGTTAAGATTAATTAGAGTCCAGTGCCAAGTCTTGGTACAACAAGCCTGTGAATCCAGTGTTCTTTATTACTGCTTTATTACTGTTAATTTTTGTTTCTCATACCTTTTCATGTCAGTAGAAATCAAAATTAACAGCATAGTATAAACAAGCAGATAACTCAGCATTTCAGTCATCTTGAAACGAAATGAAATAAATGTTCCCTAGCTTTATTTAATTTCTCAGTTGTTCATAATTTTGTCTAAAACCTAAAGTCAGGTCTACACAAAACAGAAATCTGACTTTTCCTATGGCCTCCTCTGCTGCTCTGAGAGAGTTCTGCTGAAAGACACTTTAACAATGCAAAGGCATGTTTCATGACAGCTACCAAAAAAAGCAACAGCAGTTTCAAAAATCAAAGAACGTTCCTTTGGGAAAGCACTATTTGCATGTTCATAATGAATACTTAACTACACATCTGTGCAACCCTTTAGGTTTTTGTGGTAGGAAATGGTCTTTTAAGAGGACTTTGCCAACTTCCTGCAAATACTCACTCAACCTTTGCTAGGCTAAATAATAGCAAGCTTATCAGTTAGTTTTCAACACAATTTTAAATAGTTTATAAGAAGACACATGATGAATTACTGACTGAACTGACCAGAGTGTTAGGCCAAAACTTCCTTAAAATCAGGGGGTCATTGCTGAACAGAAATTTGATGAGGTGTTACAGTTTGATGCTTATAATTAATCTGTTAAAAAAAAATAAGCATTCAAACTCAGTATTGCATGCACTACAATATTTAAATAACAAATAGGTTGGCTTCTAAAAAAATTCCAATAATTATTTGCTGTTCAATTTAAAAAGGGAAAACTGGTTTGAAATCATGACGTGCACACAGAAAGATGTCCCAACAGAGTACCTACAGTTACTGTCTTAAAAAATAGATCCAGAGAAGCTATGGTGTAAGCAAATTCCCACTACTTCATCAGTCACAATTCAGGGATCAATTAATTGAATATTGCTTCAAAATATTAAAATACTGCTTTAACATGAACCATCCTACACAATATATATCATACCCAAGTTTTGCCTTACAGTACACAGATGCCTACACTGGTGTGCAGTCATGCTCTAAACCACCAAGAAATAGGAATGTAAAGATTCTAAGAAAGAATTGCATTGTGCTGCACAAAGTTATCACTATTTAAAGTTAGCAGCTGTTTTTCTTGCTAAATATATAAAACACAATGCTATGAAGACACAGATAAGTTTCTTTTCAAAAAATCAAGCTCTAATAATACTAACATTTATATGAAGACAGTATCAAAGATGCTAATGATGGAACTGAAAACCTTTATGAGACACTGCTGTGTTTCACATCCACCACAAGCAGTTTATGCACTTCCATGTAACAGCCACAGATTTCACCAGAATAGGAGCACAATGAGCATTTTGATATTAAGGGAACTTCTCTGTCTGACCATTAAGAAGNCTATGCATTTACATTAGGTGTGAAGTGTCTCTTTGGTAGTACAGTAACTTTAAAGACTCTGCCACAGACACAGATTTCGCCAGAAGAGGAGCACAATGAGCTTTTTTATATTAAGGGAGCTTCTCTGTCTGACCATTAAGAAGGCAGGGATGGCTCCAACGAGCTGACAGGTCCCTGCTTGACTCCCTACACATCCCACACACAATCAGACCAGGTTTCCTCACCGGTTCAACCCCAGGTTTCCCTTAGCAGAATCTCAGAACTCTCATTCCATAATGTGATTTATTCAGGGTGCAATAAGACAGAAACAGCTTGAACTGGTGCCTGCAGCCCAAGAGAAGCAAAGTCTCACTCTTGCTCGCGAATCCCTGAGTGACCATCCCCTGGCTGGGACACAGCTCCCTGAGCCCTTCATTACACCAAGGGTTGGCAGCTCACGACCTCTCGATCGGGCTCACCCTGCAGATGCACCCCGAGCTACTGCACCCAATGTGTTTCTCAAACCCACACCTCCATTCTCCCTGGAGATATTCCTACATCCTGGCCAAGGTGCTGCACAATGCTCTCCTCCCAAACACCCTCATCATCTCCATTCATTTGGAATTTTTTGTCCTTGAAGTTCTTTGGTTCTAAGAGAGAGGTTATTCGGCAATTTCACTGCTCTAAGTGGTTAAAGCAATCTAATATCTAATGGTAATATACCCACAAAGAATAACAGTAAACTGGTTATAGAGGTAGGGAATACTGCATAAATTCCCCAGCAACACCAAACAAAGAGGTTGAAGAAAGTAATGGAATCAAGAAATTATATTTACCACTGCCTTTCTTTCTGAAATCAGAGAAAGACTTGCAGGAGCAAGACTGGAAAAAAAGAAGCTGTGGAAAAACTGGGATTGATAACAAGGAGCCCTAAATTTTACCTCTTTGGAGCTAATTGATTTTAGATAAAGGTATACAATCAAAGGTTCAATAAGTAACTGGTAAGAGGTGACAGGATTAAAAGCTTGAGCAAAACTTAGCAGGATACTGCCAAGCTATTAGTTAAAGAGACAAAGAACTGATAGAGTATAAACAAAGGCTATGGAATTTAAGGACTTTGGCTACCTAGTAAATAGCAAACTATCGCGTTGTTTGCTGGAGATGAAAAAGAAAACTCAGATAAAGTTTGGTATATCAGAAGTCTGTCCTTTGTGGGATTGTAAACAAAGCTAAATCACAGATTGTTGCTGTCATCAGTTTATTCACCAACAAGATCTGTAACCCAAGTGGGTGCTTCTGACTTGTAACACCACACACAGTAGGAGGACAGAAAACTTATGGATATGATCAACAAGATCAAGCTTTTTTCACACATGCTGAGAGACCCCGAAAAATTAAATTAAGAACAACGTGAAAAAAAGTTTCAAGCGCCATTCTGCAGCTACTTATTCAGTACTCTTCAGTGACAATCACTCTGAACTGTATCTTAAATACATCAGTTCTGGGGGAAAACAAAATAAAACTACACACCAACAAAACTATAAATGAATTGATTCTCTTCAGCCAAGTTCACACTGGCAAATTCTGTATTTGCTCACTCATACCCACTCCAACACATCCAAACTCCATTCCCACCTAGAGATGTATATTTAGTTATCCAAGAATGCTAGCTAGGAATTACCTCCAAAAAATATAAATGTTGCCATTTAAATAGGTCCTTCTACACAATTCGATATACCAGGTAGACAGGAAGAACATGAAGACACAAAGTACATTTTCAAACACTTGAATCAATAAAATAATGTTTCCAAATGGATAGGAGAGGGGAGAAGGGGAAGGAGAGAACCTTTTGTGTTTATTGTATCTCTCAGTCCTGCTGGTTCAGGTGCTGTACAATGATGTTGGAGGGTGGCAGCAGCAATTCACATACTATAAATAAATCTGTTTACAAAAACAGATTGAAAAGCTGAGAAATCACCCATGAGCCCTACGGATGCAGATTTCTCTGAAACAGGTCTTTTGCAGAGTGTCTATGTATATGTTCAATAAATCTTCACACACAGGGAATGCCATCCAGCTGATGATTCTGGGCCTTTGGGGACAGGGGAGGTGGAGAGGTGTGCATGTGAGTGTTACTTCACAGGTTTTTGAACATCCACTCCAAAAATAAAAACGAAATCTGAAGACGGGGGAAAAGAGCAACAAAGTGATGGCTTGAACTGTGTCTAGAGTAACCAGTATTGCCCAGCCTCAAAAGCAACTATTCTTTACTAACCCAAACTGGTATTTAGGAAGAGATTTCTAAAGCAAGCAAAAGAGCTAGGTATGATTTGCATCTTTTGAAGTCCCCTTACTAAACAGTTTTAGCTCAAACGAGAGGCAGCGACAGGCACCAAACTTCTCCTACTAATAATAGGAGCAGCACGTGCTGGGCAGCACCACAATTGTCAGTAATGTATGCCCCAGACACTCCTTAAAACAAAAGGAAATCTAAGAAATTGCTACATGAAAAGCAGCGAAATTAAGGCAGAGAAGCTGACAGAGAATGCACTTTACTGTGACAATAAAGCTCTCAATATGTAAGATTTTCCTGTATTTGGGAAATTGCATCTATTGTTATTTTTGAAGCAGATAACATAATTAAGATCTCAAGCTTATACTTCTAAACCACACTTCATTTTTGCCTTTCAAATCAGAAGCTTCTGTAAATTTTACTAAATGATACAGCTTCTTCCTAATTCCTTTACTAACAGTATTTCTCTTGCAGCTCATAAAATCTGTTACATGCTCAACTTTTGAATTTAATTTGCATGGTAATTGCAATAACAATAATACTTCATCATTAGGATAATATAGGCTAAGATCCTATGTAATTTTCACTTCTTAATGGAAACTCTGAGACTAAGAACACAGCTAAAATATTATATATTAATGTCAATATAGCTAATACCCCCCAAAATCCCACCAATTTACTTTTCACTGACAATGTTAAAAGAAAATGATTTATGCAGATCAATCACCTAGCTCATCAAGTCATTCACTGACAGCCAGCCTTCATCATTGCTATTTAAAAGGCACTGCTGACAGAAAAGACCGACTCTTTGATTAAGGGCTCTGTCTGGCTAACCTTTTATTTGAAGAATGATTGCTGCTGAGTGACAAATACTTTCCCATTTATTTCAAGGAAAAGATATTGACATTCAAATTCTTGATGTCTACACTGAACAGATGCCACTGTTGGCAAGTGGCTTGATAGCAACAGCAGGTACACTGCTACTCTGGGGGGTGAAAAACAGCACCACTGGCTCAAGTTAAAGGCTCTCAACAAGTGAGAGCTACAGATCTCTCAGCCAAATCCTCTCTCTTCAACAGTTATCATCAAAGAACATCTGTTTGTTGTTTCTCCCTAGTCCTCTTCTTGAAAGTGTCCTAGCCTCACCTTGACCCCACTTTCAATTGTATTGGATGTTATTACTAAAAATAAAGAGAACTCAGCAGCAAAGTGACCCTTTGGTTGAGAGGGGCGTCCTCCCTTACACAACATCCCCAAACACCAGTCAGGGAAATCCCAGAGCAAGGGCTGCTGCTTCCGCACTAATGTGATTTCTGTTGACAGTAATGTGAAATGGAAGTTGCATTTGCAGTATCACATACAAAATCAAAGCCAATATGTTTGTTGCTTTAAGCTGATCCCTCTGTCACTTTCTACTTTATTACTTTATAAAAAATAAAAAAAAGGAGTGAGAGAGGAAAAGAGGAGATGAAAGCTGGCCAAAAGCAGCTGCCTGAAAATGGGCAGTAAGTAGTGAATGTTCAGATCCTATTTTGGACAGAATTTACAACCACAAGTATCCTAAAAAATAGTCATTAATTTATTTCCCCAAATAAAAATTATAAACCAAGATAAGATATGTACACCAGGTCACAGCTTTCAATGCTAAATATTTTCAAAAATAAATCCATCACAGAGTGACACATTTATTTATTTACTTGCATGTTTCATAACTCTTAATCAGATTCAGCGCACTGATGCATATCACTTAAAAAAAATTCTTTTTGATGCTACTTGATGAGAGTTCCCCAGCTTCTCTACTACAAGCAATAATGCATACAGGGATGTTACAATTAAACACTGCTAATAAATAATATGAACAGTTCTCCCTGCCAGAGCAGCATTCCTCCCCAATTTTTATTTTTTTTTGCCCAGGGTGTGGCATTGGGAATTAATATTCTGCTGCATAATATATCTTAATAATTTCCTGATACTAAAACTCAATTTACTGTTCTGGAGTATCACAGAACTTCAGTTTATCATTGTATTAGGCAGCCACATTAAGCCATCCAAAAAAAGATTCTCCACAGCTATAAACTCTCTTTAGAGTTTTTTAACGAGGTAGCTCTGCCACATAACTTAACACAAACACACCATTTTGTTAGAAAGGCTGGAGAGGGATACAGAGCCAACATTACTCCTGAAGAAAAGCATGGCTTGGGGTAGCAATCTTTGCTTTTCCTACTGTCCAAATAATTTGCTTCCCAGCTTCTTCCCATTTCTGAAACCCATAGCACAGGTTCAGTGGCACAGGAGAAAAATGAGGAAGCTTTGCAAGTCCAGAGTGCCAACAGCATTACAGGGGTAAAAAGACAAACTCATTTGACTGCCTATGCAAAAGAAAGGAAAGAAACAACAGGAGGGAGGACAGAAGTGCATCCCCTCCTGATGTCTGTCCAAGGTGGAGGTGGGTATATATTTACAGCATATCTGTAATACCATCAAGACTATAACTGTCATCTAATATTTCATTTTTAGTTGTTTACTAAGTCAGCAAATTTCATGGTTGTGGAAGCGATTCTGTGGTTATGGAAAAGAACAAAACCAGCACACTTATTGATTTCTAAATGGACTGTTAGCTATTTTGTGATAAATAGTTTGTTCTAACTATTAGGAACAACTTAACATCAAAAACAAACAGCCTATACAGGAAAAAAATCTAACATTAACAACTTGTGGGGGTTTGGTTGAAGATCTGATTCACTCCAGCTAAATCAATTTGGAGCCAAATGCCCATAACAAAAAACAAAACAAAACACACAAAAAAATCAGGCCTTGTGCTGTAGTTTCTTCAATTTCACATGCACTTACTCATTAAAAAATCATGGTTTTGTTCATGTATCTAATAATGGCAAATAAACACAGATTTACGGGCTTGAACTTTATTTAATAAACTACTTGATCATACACTTTCTCTGGCATTCTTCCATTTTAAATAAAGATTAATCTGTGATAGAACTCTAAGGCTGCCACTGTAATCAAAAGAAAAAATGCTTTCAGGTTTTCATAGGCTTCTTCACACGCTCTAGTGGTATCTTTTTTTTCCTTAAGCATATTTGAATGAACTGTTTGAATATGTTTACTCTTTCATCTCTACAGCTTTGAAAACTTCATACTTTGTATCTGATCTACAACAAAGCAATAAGGACTGCAGAGGTTGACAGCATGGACATAATTAAATACTACCATCAATGAACTGCCATGTTGAACAATACTGACTTATAATGCACTTCAAGATCAACCATTTACATTTAAAACTATTTCCCTGAGAGGTCTGAAAAAAGGAGCAGCTTAGATTTTTTTTTTTTTTTTTCATAAGAGATCCACAGAAAAAGAAATCAATTTCTATATAACTCAGTAATGAGTCCTGCTCTTTACCACAAGATTTGGTTTACATACTGAATACACACGGAAAAATGTAAGCAATACTTTGTAGATGTCACCTCTAAAAAAAGATCAAGAGAAGAAAACCAAATCTACAGTCATTGCATTTACATAATCAGTGAAGTGTCATCACATTTACCTTTTCCAAGATGTACCATACCAAGCAACATAGTAAGTGATTGAAAGACAGAAAATTAACTTGGAAATGAACTAGCAACCAACAGCAATTCATAAAGGAATTCTCAGTATCATAAAAATACACCAATTATCCTAAACTTTGGAGAAAATATTTTGACACAAAAAACTTCCAATGTGTATCAAAAATAACATTAACTTCTTTCATATTTGCAAGAATGTTAGGCCAAAATAGAACTATACATAACATATATAAGTATAGAGAAGAGAGATTTTTAACAAAGCAGAATTACAGCTATCACAGCAGTTTGTGGATAAATTATTAGGTTTATTACTCCTAAAGTACTTTGAATAGAAGTGTTCCAGCTGTTACATCTGATCACCAGCACACTGCCAATTTTCTCTGCCAGATAGTCCTTTTATGCATTGGGGAACTTGTTGCAATTAAGGGATTTTCTCATTTTTTTATAATTCTGTGACTTACAAGGGTGTCTTAAAAATTCAATCACATCAACCATATTCAATTCCTTTTTTTCAAATTTGCTAAAATGGAATGAAACCACCAAATCTATTTCCAGTGAGAAACCCTGGTTACCAACATTCTAGTGATGTTTGCTGCTGGTACATCTGACAGCCAAGGGCGACCGTAAACCTTACAGCGTATTTGTGGAAAATCTTTTTAATGAGATGCTTTATGCCACAATAATCCCTCACCACCTTCAGAAACATATTTAAAATTGCAGACTATTTTACCAAAAATAATATGTTATGGTTTTCTTTTTTTTCTCAAAACTGTCCAATTTCTAAGAAAAAATAAAAATCTAAGGCCAGAGAACCTCACATCTTGACTAGTAAAGAAGCACTAATCTGGCAGTATTCTAAAAGTTCTCATCAGTAAGATAAACCTACTCAATGGCAGAACTGTGTCTTCATTACATTTACTTCTTCCACTCTACAGTATCTCCAAATATATTACTTATTTCAAAAGGAATGGAAAATTTTCATCTACTACTAGAAGATGCAACACTACAGCTAGTAGGCTGCATGCAATAGTAGAGTAGCACACACGGGGGATGAAATGGGAGACTCGGGAAATTAAAACTGACTGTATGGAAAGTGCTTAAGTAGGTATGATTTATGCATTGGCTCAGGTTATTTAATCAAAAAACTCATGGGTTTTTCACAGTTTTTTTGAAGAGTGACGTATTCTGAAAGTGATCACTCAGAACACAGCTTAAAAGACAGCACATGAAAAGAACACTGTCCTCCAATGCCCACCAAAGCAGACTTGCAAGAGAAGAGCTCACCCACCTAATCACTAGGGCAACTTCCTTCAGAAAACACTGGCTTTCCCTAAGGGTTTCCCTTCCCAGGGCTAATCAAGCCCAATCTTGTTTAGTTTGTACTATCTGACAAGATACTGCTATACCACACAAGGTGGTCTAGCTGATAAGTTTAGAGCCCAGCCTAGAGCAACACTGAGCTCCATTCCCACACAGAAAATCAGGGAACATTCCTCAAACAAGAAGTGGTTTGGCATGCAGACCTCTCCTACTGATTTAATATGCAACCTTCACAAAAGTGTGTGTGTTCCTCAGTTTTATAACTCCGGACAATTTGGAAAATACCTCATGCACAGACCCACAAATGAACATTTTAATTGCAGGGTCAGAACTAGCTTCTTTTCTCCACATCCACCCACCCCCCTAACTCCCTGACATTAAAATGGCATCTACCCTGCAGCCCTTCTGCACCTCTTCAACATCACAGGAGGGATCATCTGACCACCAATCAGCTGCCCCAGTGTGCACACAACCACAGCTACACTACACTGCACATATATAAACCCATAAATAAGGTGAGCTCAGTCAAAGAAAAATCTCCCTCAAGTTTATCAAGCCAAAAAGGATTCTTTAATTTGTTTTAGCCACTAGTGAATTATGATGAGTAATCAAAAATAACTGTATTGCAACACATTCTTCCATCAACCTTCATTCTCTAAACAAAACTCAGCTTAAATTGATTAAATAATTATTTTCTCATTTCTTTCACTGTACCTTTAAGAAAAAAACATACATCTGTCTGGGCTTCCCGGAAATCAGGTATTCCTCATATAAAAATTGTACTGAGATCTACATGCTCTGTTCAGAAGCCTCAGTTTTTTTAAAAAAACTCCAAAACTCTAAATTTGAGATATTATTGAACTTTGATCCATAAGTAAGGAATTAAAACAGGTAATATTTAAAAAACATCCACAGCCTCAAATGGCCATAGAACAGGAAAGAAGGGGAGACACCTGACCAGGGACTAAGTCCACAAACTGAGTGGAACTCTTCCTGGCACTTAGTTTCTCTCCAGCAAGAAGGCCTCAGAAAATCAAGCAGGAGATGGTTTTCAAAACAGCTGCTTTGCCCTTATGATACACTAGACTGCCAGTAACCCAAAACAGTGAACTAAAAGAAAAGGTACATCATGAAGGGTCAGCAAATTCTGATAGCTTTGGTCTCAGAAGAGACTTCCTGAAACTAAGGTTAAAAAAAAATTAACTGTAATTGGGAGTGGCAGGCAACTCAGAGTGTAGGAAGAAGCCAATGCTGAATAACCTGGTGAAGTTCTTTAATATAGCTTGATGAAACATCTTTCAAAGACCATAAGTAAGATATTAGAGTCTCTTAGCTGTGAATAAATATCACTGACCAATTCAGAAATTAAGCTGGTGAATTATTTATGCTCAAGTCTCTGTTGATATTATTGGCTACTAAGCATCAGAGCTCCCCATCCCACAGATGTCACACACAGCTCAAGTGCTTTGGAGAAGGGTCATGGACATATTAGTCAACTGGAGAGCAACGAGGAGAATCTCAAGCACACCACTGTCAGTCAAGTACTGTTAACTAGGAAAGTGCCTTGGCTCTCTGTATTTCTGTACTGCAAGTTTGCTCACGTGCAGTTCTTGCTCTGACCTGTTCAGAAACAGTTGCTCTAAATTATTTTCCCTTGCTTTACACATATCTTATACAGACTCTCCAACATATCATAAAGTTGCAATAGACATTCAGTTTTTGACTTCTGGCACAACAATGAGAGAGGAAAGATGAAAAAAAAGCAGTTAAGTGTTTCCTTTAAAAGGAGCTGGAAATACATGTGTTTACTTATTCTCAAGATGTACAGTGACAAAACAAAAGAGATAACAAGAAAGATGGATGGAGCTGGATGGAGCTGGATGAAGACTAGACTCATCTCCATTTTGATAATGCCATAAAGAGGAAATAGTCCTTCACTTCACCACCCAAATGAAGTGACATGATCAAAGAAAGGACAAACTTAAAGGGCTTTTTTTCATTTTGAAAAAGAAGGGAAGAAAACCTAAAACACAGAAGAGCTTTTTGTCAGAATTGACTACCATGTTTATCATGACTGTGGGACCTGACCAGGACAAAAAAAAATCGACTCAAGAAGCTAAGGGAAACTGTTAAGACAATTCCAGGTTTCCAGAAGTCACTGTTCTAAGCCTAAATCAGCATTTATGAGATCAAAGCACATAAATGTGTGTTGACCACATAATTGTGTCTAGAAAACACACCTCCAACATCCCTAATTAGGGAGCAATCATGTATTACAGTACTGTGCAAAGTTTGTCTGCTTGTTTCTATTAACATCTACCTCTGAGGAGTTAACTATTGACCCAGAGCATCAAGAACAGCTGCAGTTCTGGGAAGGCTGTGTTCAAACTGCAGGAGAGCAGAAAGGCTTGGCAGTGGTCCCAGAGGTCAGTTGCTAGACCAGAGAAAGTGCTGCAAAGGGCTGTCCACTGAAAGGCTCCAAACTCAGCTCAGCTCCCACCCTCTGGGTGTGAGGCAGGCTGTGGGCACCCCAAGGAGCACCCAGTGCAGTGGGAAAGGCAGGGAGGGAGCTCCACCAGAGCAAACAGCTTCTGCAGGGGCCCACAGCACCCACCAAACTGTGGGAAGTGGAGAAATACCTGAAACGATGCAAGTTACTTCAAACTGAAAAGTGAGCTACGTGAATAGTGACAAGAACACTAACAGTTGCTCAGAAATGAGGGGAAAAAAACAACACATGAACAAAGAACAGTCATTAGGAAAACGTGAAATATTCCAAAAATACTGCTTAATTGAAAGCTGAATGCAAATGAATATCTGCATTTTCAAATCTGCATATACAAAGTGTTGGCTTGTCAGATCAATCCCACTCCCCCTTTGCTCCTCTGCAAAAATAGTCCAGCTGATTGATTCATACCAGTCTAATGTACAGGATCAGTACTCAGGAAGGAGTTTGCAATCAGTTCTTAAAAGATTATATTTTTAGCTATCAAGACCTGATAACAAATAGTTTTGATGGCCAACTATTAAATATCACATTGGCACCCTTCGTTGTGAAATAATAAAAATAAAGATTTACATCCATGCTGGTTATCTCATTTTCTTTTTTAGAATATATTAATTATTAACAAAACACCACACATCAATATTCAGCCTTATGTGAAAGCATTAGATGACTTTTCAACTTTCTCAGTATAAAAAAAAATATTTCCCTCCTATTAGCTATAATTACTTTTGGATATATTTTTGTACACTGGGAACTCCTCATAATGTATGGCTCTGTGAAATAGGTTATCTCAAAGTCTGAAGCTAAAGCAAAGCATCAGCCCATAGCAGATCGTTGGCTTGTTACTATTTGGGTTGACATTGGTAATGCTAACAACTAAAAACATTTAAACACACAGGTAGCATTCTTTTACTTAAAAATTACTTGTCTCAGAAAAAGAAAAAGTACAACTACTACAGCATAAAGAAAAAGCTGACTATGCAATCAAAAGCCCAAAGGACCCAATTTCTTCTTAAAGTACCTGATGGACATTGTGACAGTCTGATTACCTTCTACCACCAATTTTTGGAACATGTGAAAAATACTGTATGCTTCTGGCTGGTATGTGGTCCAAGATGACTCATAAATCTTCCTTTATCTCCTTCGTGGTGTTAGCAGAAAAGGATGAGTTGCTTTTTTCCATCTCATTCACATGTCTTTCTGTCTGTTACCCGTGCCCTTGAGCAAAGATTACTGATGCCCTGCCTTTGATATATGACACATCACATACAGCAGCTTTTCATCAAGTGAATTAACCTGAAAAAATGCAAACCTACCTGCCAGTTGCTTCCCAACTTTCCACTATTCCTTTATGTACCTTCTCCCTAACATGCCACACAAGGCATGAAAGAACAAGGTTACCAGTCAGAGCAAATTAAATTGTCATTCAGTGGACACTGACATAATTTATTGAAATATACTAACTTAATATTTACCTTCATAACTGATTCAAATTGTAAAATATACTTTTCATCATATTCATAGCCTGAAAAAATGTGTCTATTTAAAAAACAGAGGATGAACCATCTGCTCAGATCACCCTAAATTATTGCTCTGAGTCATATGTAATAACTGCAATTCATGTAATGCATTACTGATACAATGCCACAAACAATTCTGCCATGCTAATCCATACAGTAAGATTAGTCAGTATGCTGTACATACTGTTTTGTTCTTACATATTACAAAAAAAAAGTAAAAAATATACTTTTTACATAGAAAAATCATTAATATTTTTATATATTAACCCTTTTCAATGGTTGAGTTGTTCACAAGATGTCTTTTTATTACATGAAATAAAAAAATATGTTGCACTTTTTCTTTAGGAGGGTTCTTTTGAGAAATGCATCTGTGGGGTGCTCACTTTTCTGCATATGCCTTCAATCTTACATTTTGAATATGTCATCGAGATAAATACAGTGCTGCTAATTAGCAAGATTCACACACTAACATCTCTGAGACTTTATTTATGCTTGGGAATTTTCTTCGACTGTAGATGACTGTAAGTGTAAATTTGTAAGTGGTTACTGACAGGATCTCAAAGAAATTTAGCTACAGGAGCTCCTACATATTCCAGTGTTTTTAAAGACAGGATAGTAACCTCACAATATAACAATGCACTTGAAAAGATACATGCTGCACTTCCTATAAAGCTCTTTTATCAAAATTGTATTGTATCTTCTAAGGAAGGCAGTGAGGGAAAATATAAACATTGATATATATTTTCCAATGAATTGGCTTAAGAGTAACAGCTTAAAATAGGATTAATGGCACAAAGCATGTACTATATAAAAATAGCCTGTAGAAAAAAGCATTAAGCAATTATAACTCTAGCACTGAAGGCTCCAATATTATAGGGTAATATTTCCTTAATGTTAGACTTCATTAACCCTAAGATAATCTCTCATAAATTTTGCTGATTTTTAAAGAGAAAAAAATAAATTATGTTTATTAAACTACTGAATATGTTTATGAAAACAAGACATAATCTAGTGCTATAAACTTCTTGTCTTTATCTGAATAATCAGGAAGCTCATAAATAAAATATCATATAACAAAGTGAGTGTTAAAATTCATTACCGTAATAGCTATGCTCATGATCTATTTCATTAACACTCCTCCTTTCTTTGAATAAATGGGTTCTTGGGTCTACCAGAGCAAGGCCATTTACAAGACAAAATACTAAGCTGCTTTTTCTCATTTTCCCTTATCTGTTCTATTCCCAACTTTCTAAATGAATTCTTCCTTTAAATCTTATTGTTCCTTCCAGTCTAACTCACTGCACATTAGAGAAACTTAAAAGAAATATAAGCAAAGAAATGGGTCTGTGGAGTATAAGTTAATTAGGAATCTAAGTGACTAGTGATGAGACTTGATGGCATTTGGCTTCGGAATTAACTTAAGAAGCTTAAGTTCATTCAAAAATAAAATATAAATATATAGGAAGTTCAAAAGAAGCCATATTCAAAAACGGCACACCAACATTTCAGCCCCAATACCAGCTAAAATTAACAAGATACGATGGCACACCAACTTTATCTCTAATATTTCTTCAAATCAGCATGAATGAAAAGAGCCAGTAGCTGTTAGAGAGGCAGTAACAAAGAGACATAAAACCAAACATCAGCAACTGCAGAAGTCACCATCTGCAATCAAGTATGTAACTATGGGATCCAACTTTATTAACTCAGTGCAGAACCTACTTCTCAGTCCTCACAGCAACAGACACCTTTATATCCATCAACCCCAACTTGGTTATTTTAATCCATTTCTGCTCACTTCCTTTATAATATATAGGACACAATCTGGATAAATCCTCCAACATAATACTGAGGTTGCAAGAACAGGTCTTGGGGAAAGATGCAAGTGAGTAGCTACAGACCATGGTGCTGGGAGATTTCCAGATGCTCTAGCTGCATGATCATGAGGGGGCTGCAGTGGACACAGGCAGACAGCAGGACTGATGGCTCTAGATTGCCAGATGCATCCCCTTCTGTAAGAATGGGGCAGCAGTCTTAGAATTTAATACTCAGGGGAATGTGTCATTTCATAGAATGATAGAATTCCAAGGCTTTAAAAAGACACAAAATCTGCACCTCTTCTTATTCAAGAGGCACTGCCTAAGGCACAAAAACGTAGGAAAAGAGGACCAGACTCCAGGAGAACAGAAAACTAAAAAAATGTATTGCTACACTAAGCAGCTACTAAAGATGGAAGGCATACACCTAGGCAGGACATTGCTTTAAATGGATTTCTTACAAAATAGTTTTGTTTTCCACTCACAGAAAACACAACAAACTGCAAAGGGATAGAGTCCCACATCTGACATAGGAACACAAGTATTGATAATCAGAGCACTGCAATCCATGAACAGAAGCAGCAGCATCTATGAGGAAAAGCTAAAAAGTACCATTAACCCAGCGAGTACTTAAGTTGCATCGTTCACTTCCTTCTCAGAACTTAGAAGAGAGGGTACAGTAACTTACACATGCATTCTAGGCCTGTATATTAATTCATATAGCTTTCCCATACACTTTCAGTAGGTAAATTTGCCACCAGAGGACACTGGTTTATCAAAGGAAATTACATACAAATAAATGCAAAGTGTATTTTATACCTTTATCAGGCCAGCTGATAAAACTGCAGAAAATAAAAAATCAAACTTTGCAGGCTCTCCTAACTTATTGTTTTTCAACTTCGTCAACTAGATAAACAATATATTGCAGATTTTAATAGTTTTCAGGTTAATATTTAACCTCAACAATCTACAGTTGATTATCATTATAAAAATCTTAATGCAGAGCAGCAGGTTGCCATAGCAGGCCATAACATACAACACAAGAGTCTGTCTGCAGAATTCTTTGATCATATTGTTTTCCCTATCACCTTCATCAGCCCTGTCTGAGCAGTCTCGTAAAGCACATGCTTTCCCCTGAATCCCATATCAGATCTACCTGCATTCAAAACCAATGTGCATGGCAGGGGGTTGCATTCTTTTATCGAGGGAGAACACAAGTGCTAGGGCAGAGATTAGGCAAACACAGTTTAAGTCTCAACAATGGTTGAGATGATTAGCCAGAGACATATTTTGATAATGTCCGTTTCACAAAGAGACAAAAACCAAAATCCCCCTGAAAGCTTTAAGAGTCATATTTCAATTAGTGCAAAGCAACACTTCCAATTTTGGGAAGACCTGAAACCCAGGACTACAACGCAAGGTGCAAAATCATCAGTATAATTCATGTTATTAGTGTAAAAAGATAAAATATTGGATATATTAGATAAAGCATTAATAAATTATTAGAAGCTGTTAAAGATATTATAGATAAGCAGTATGTGCATTATTGATCATGTAATTTACTGGACTGTACAATCAGTTGGTATAATGGATTGTTATCCATTCAATTTCTAATGCCCTGAACTAGGGATGTATCCTAACATAGAGGGTAACACGTTTCCTTTTTTTTGATATTGACACTAAAGAGCTGGAAAGCAGCAACAATATTTTCAGGAAATGCCAATGTTTCTCTTATTGATGTACATGGTGGTTTTTCCTGCTGGTTTGATCTGTTGTTTTGGAGGGATTTTTTGCCAATCCCATCTCCAGGAACAACCTTCTGCCTGTGGAACAGCTCAGAGCTAAGTACCAGAGTCTCCACCTGAATGCAAACCCAGTACGGACAGTGCTGGCCTGCATGCTTTGAAATAGGAGGAGCTAATCACTGTGCTGAGATCTCCCCAAGGTCCATGGCATTCCATTGTTTCTTTACTGAGAACCATTCAGGAACAGCCAGCACCACTTGCAACACAAGGAGCAATGACTTCAATAATGCATCTTTGCATGCAACTATACTCATCACAGGTGTAGGTGGGCTTGCATTAAAGTTGGTCAAGACTTCTACAGGGAAAGAAAAATAGAACTGAGCTGTCAGTGTCAAATCACAGCTGATGAATGAGTTAACCTACAAGACTTGGCTGTATATCTCATTGGACACAAAGCAAACAGAAAAAAAAAAAAAAATCAAAGGGAATGCTTGCATTAAAAATATGACTGAAAAGATTTCTGAACACTTACAATGTATAATAAGTCATCTGTCTGTCTTAATAAAGAGAAGTCATTATTTACTAGTGAACTAATACCAATAGCTATGACAAGCAAAACCAAAAAAGCCCATAAAAATATAAAACAGCTGTTCTATGCAGTTAGGCTAAAAGAGAACACATTCAATGTTTTAGATGAAAAAGCACTTAAGCCTTACTGTGTGTTCAAAGACAAGCTCCATTACATGTTTGGAGCTGAAACAAACAGCAAGAACTTTTCCTCATACCCAACTTCTACAGGAAAAATAGAAAACATGTCCTTTTTCAAGCATGAAGTCATAGGAACTGGTTTAATGCTTTGGATTGATACCTGTGGGTATTATAATTAATGTGGCCTTCCAGATAAATGTACTAATGTTTCAATGCTACATCGTTCTTGGATACTGTAACTTCAAGTCTCATGTCCTAAACATATAAGGGACCCCAATTCAGGTTTCCTGTTGCCATTATCCATGTCGGCTGTTGTCTCAAGTAATTCAATCTTCATGCAGGTGATGCAGTGAAGTGTCAGGGAACCAAGAAGGAGGATACCACAAAACTGCTTTGCTGTATTATTTTTCCATGTCAATAACACACAGGTTTTATCACTATTAGAACAACCCTTACAAAAATAAAGCATCAAACATACATCTCTAGGCAATGCAACTAAAACAACACTTGCAATGTCTTAAACAACACAGGATTTATTTATCAATATTTTTAGAGTATTAGTCTCACTCAGACCCAAAAAATTTTAAAAATCTTCATTTAATTAAGGTATTTAAAACCTTATTTGCATTTCATGTTTTAACTTTGTGCAATAAACTTAGATACTAGTGATTACCATGTCCAATAACTCCTCTAACCTAGCAGGATATAGAGTGTTTTTCAAACTATGAAATGTATCTTACATTAATAAACACTGAGATTAGAAGGTTTTTCCTTGAAAAACAAGGTATGACAAAATGCAAAGCAGACTTATAAAAACATAGTTTCAACTTAGAAATCAGTGACTAAAAAGAGAATTTTCAACTGCCTCTATTAACTTGCAGTTGAAGAAGAAAAATAATCACAAATCAACTATGATTTATTTTTAGTCAATTTTACCTGACATGCTTTGGGACTACTCTTATTGTTTATTTTTCATACATGGTTACCAGCAATTTTTAATATACTTTTTCTGATAAAATTCATGTTTTACAGATTTAGCAATATAGCAATATTCTAATTTTCAGAATGAGTAAGGTCAGATTCCTCCTAGTCACAAAGCAAAGCTTAAAAGAAGCCTATGAGAGTGAAGTTGGTCTGATAAAAGTATAAAATAACATCCAAAGCAGATATTTAATCAAGCCACTGAACCATTGCTCTAGCTTCATGTATTAAATCCTAAAAATTATTAACTCTGAAAGAATAAGCAAATGTGTGTACTATCTGGTGGAAAATGCCACTGAACAGTTACAGAACTTACTAGTTCATCTCTCACACGAAAAATTTTTCTCAGGTGATTCCAAAAATTGTTACCAAACAATAAATGTATGTTTTCTAGGAATTCTGAAGGTTGTTAAGCTTTAGAAAAAAACAGAGGAGCTTACTTTAAGTATTCAAAATGAGCCAAGTAATACCACAACTGAATCCATCTTATAAAAACAGAAAACTTACTTTAATTAACTGAAATTTTCATCTTAATAGTGATTTTAGCCTCTTAATTGAATTACTTTTTCCTGAAGTCATTTTATTGCTAATAAATGAAAAACATGAAAAACTAAATTGCATAATAAAGCATGAAGGGCATACAGTTATGAGCTACTGTGCCCCTGAGAGAGACATGCAGTATTTTATGTTTAACAAAAAAATTAAGAGCAACAGAAAAAAAAAGATAACATGCTTCAAAGAATTAATAACCACATTTCAGAAGTGGATTTTAAAAATAGTACTATTTCTCAAGAAATGAGAAAAGCTGTAAATCAGTAGCACTAGCAAGTACAACCATCTTTTCCACAGTGATTTATAAAATAATTAAAATGATTATTGGAAATATCTCGTGTCATTTAGGCCCTTCAAGATTTGACAATTCTAACATAACTGAAAGAACAAGTTGATTCTGGCAGCTCCAAATGCCCCAAATGATTTTACTGTCAACACTGTTTTCCAACTCACTAAAAGCTAACAAAACTAACTTTTAACATTAACTAAGGAAAAAAAACCAACTTTAGAAATTTCATGGAAAATACATAAACCAACCATTTTTCACTTGTGTTAAAGTGCAAAAGAAACTATTTCCTTTATAAACCTAAATTCCATCTTGTTTCATGAACATGTATTTATGTTAGACACGTTCAATGCTCTCAGGCACAGGGTGATTCTTGGGGTGTCCAGTGCAGGGTCCATGATCCTCGTGTGTCCCTCCAGCTCAGCACATCCTGTGATTCCATGAAATAAGTGCAGCAAGCTTGAGCTGAGAACACAAACTGGTTTGTCACATGCATTAGACCCGAGCTGAACTGCAAAGCTGAAAGGAGCAACCACACAGTGAAGATATTTTTCCCTCACAAACAGGAGGCATGCCTGCAGTTCCCTTTCAAGCAACATTTACCAACCAACTCAATGGGACAAGCAAGGCAAGGAACAGGCAGCACAAGGCTCACAGCACTAACTTAGAGCACCGATTTGTCTCATCTCAAAATGCCAGCAAAAATAAAACTAAGAAAAAAACCCAAACACATTTAGAAGCAGCTGAAGAAGCACGATTATTCTCTACAGCCTATACACCTACATCAACTCAGTCTGGCATTTTGGAAACAATTCTATTTTATCGAGGGGTTCTCTAGCTTCTTCATCATGGGCCACATCTCTTTTGACTGCCCTCTCCCATGTGTCCTTTCAAAGGGCTTCTAAAGATCAACGTCTTTAGGAGCAGCATTACTCATGTATAGCTGGAGTTTATAAGTAAAATGGGAAGCAGGGCACCAGAGCAAGTGTGTAAGGAAGCAAACACAGAGGAGAGAAAAGTAAATTTGTGTTGTGGTTTAACCCCAGCCAGCAGCCAAGCCCCACACAGCCACTTGTTCTCTCCCCCACCAGCAGAACTGGGGAGAGAACTGGAAGGGGAAAAGCCAGAAAACTCCTGGGCTGAGGTAAAGACAGGTTAGTAGGGAAAGCAAAAGTCATGCATGTATTTGCCTTGAGGATAAAGCAGGCATAATAATTTCCAGTTTTCAGCTTAAGCACTACTTCAGGACTCGTATATGCTCTTTAACAGTATCCACGTTTTACACCAAGAGTGTTGGTGTTTCTGTGATGGGTTTTGCTCCTAACTCTTTCTCTGCATCCCCATGATATGTGCATCTGCAGATGACAGTTTAAGGAATGTAGGAACTTTTCCTGATGGGATCAATAGATTTAACAGCAGCAAAAACATTACTGCAAGTAAGATTCTTCATTTTTATACACTACTGTGTATTTTTTATGATTCGTGTCTAAGATCCTGTTAAATATTTAAACAACAATACAATATCAGTAAGCAAACTCTTTAAATCAGGCATTCACTATACTGTATAGTGGGAACAGATGTGTTCTTATTAAGGCTATATTGTAACTCAACAATAATTTGTCATATTTGACATATTGTTAGATTATGTGCACCTGCCAGAACTGTAGTAGCAATTACAAATGATATATATACCACTTTTATTTTAAATACCTAAACAACTTATGTAGACGTGAATACGATGTATGGAAAAATGGTAATTTCCTAAATGTCATCACCAAACAACACCTAATGTCTCACAATTTCTTTTTATGCATATTTTATTATAGCGCCCAACTGTTTCAACACTCTAGTGGCTGGACTTTAATGTGGTTCAAGCAGCCCCAAGTAACATCACCAAATGTTTAACATCTGTGAAAATTGGACCAACAAATGCTCATATTTTCAGGAGGTCATGCTGGCCAGCTTTCATTAACAATTACTTTAAACTTCAGTTTTCTTTATAGCTTTTTAATTCAGAAAGGACATGTAAAGATCAACCTTAGTTAAGCTCTTAAGTTTATTCCAAACTCACATAATATTCGTCTTTAGAATATTTATATACTTTTGAAAGTTTCTTTTCCTTTCCCCAAAATTTGGATCTTGTTTAGTTCACCCATTACTTTAACACAGGGAAACAAAACTTCTGATTAGATCTTAAGAGTTCAGCATATTTTCAGAACAGGGTCAGAATGCCCAGCTCTTATTTCCTTTCACTTTGTTTCCTTTCTTGCCCCCAGCCCATCTACAATTTTCACAATATATTTATCATTCACTTGCAAAATTCCCTATTGCCATGAATATATAGTAATTCCATAATCACAAACTACTGTATCTCGAAAACTCTATTTAGAGTTTTGAATTTTTCTACCACCTTCATACCTTTAGTATATGGCAAAGCTTTAGTTTGCCATAGGGTTCCAAATCCAACATTTTCACTGTGGGGTTGGACTCCACAGTGGGAACCTGGAGAGCAGAACCCCCTGGGACCCCAGGGTGTAGGAATTCTAGGGATTGAATTCTGGTGCAGATTCAGCACTCTAAGGCATACGACTACCTAATCCTTAAATGAGCATAACAAATTCCTAAATGTACATAGCTCATGAGAAAAAGGAAAGAAAGGATCTTTGAGTAATAGTATAAATATAGGAGAGCATGGTTAAAAGGCAAAGATACAGAATCTCTTTTGAAGATCAAAAAACCTTAATAATTTGAAAATAGATGAGAGGAGACATCACTGATAATTTCAGCATTGCTCACATTATCCCTACAAAATTAATTAATTACCATACTCTAAGCTGAAGGTCAAAATCTTTTTTCCCTCATCACATAAGCGCCATGTTTCTTGCTGTAGCCTTTTTGAAGGAAATACAGGAAATAACCTGTAGGAGACCTGCTCTTAATGATTTCTTTACAGATTATAGTAATATTGTCATCTCTTATTCCTTTCGTCAGCAGGAATCTTTGGGTTTCACTGTATTATAAGTCTCCACAGTCCACTAAGTGCCATTTTAATAGCATGTTGTTATACACTTGTGTTTCAGAGGACCAGAGAAGAAGCTTTGATAAGGATAGGTGGGAACTAATCTCTCTTTCCCATGCCTACAAGTTGTACAAAGATCCCACTCTGCAGATTCTGCAGTGCTACAGCCACACTCCCTGACCAAGTTACAGCTTTCATCTTCAAGGAGAATTCAGAGCACACTGCTCCCAGCCCATCAAGTGATGCCAGGGAGCCTCAGCCTCCTTCTCTAACAATTAATTACAGTAACACGTTGTTGTGAGACTCAACTTTCCTTCGGGACCTTGGAGCCCCACATCCAAACTGGGATCACCTTTTACCACACATTTTGTTATAGCGGCTTCTGTAGTGTCTCTCCCTTCTGTTATTTAGAGAGTCCTAGTGCGCAATCATTGGAAAGGAAGGTGAATACAAAACTCATTCTGAAGAGGATGACGGTATTTCATTTTATTTTGGAAATGTTTGCATTATGTACAAGTTTACATGGAGAGCTTTATAGACTGAAATGATTTACCATTAAGGTGCATATTGATTATAATTTCCAGTTATTTAAAAGGAGACCTGTTTACCCCACAGCACTTAATAAACTGTGACATGCTTCAGCTTAACAGTGACACAGGTAAACAAAAGTTACTGATCTACCCAGCAAGTTATAAAACTTGTAACACGCTGTAAACAGCTCTGTCATTTTATTTAGCATATTGCATTGCATGAGCTGCTTTATTTACCTAGTGGTAAATCTTTATGTATCAAAAATGCTACAGAAGGCACAACAAATAAATTACAAACAGACACTAACATCTGACTAGTTAATCAAACAAATAGGACATATAACAAAGAAAAAAGCTATAAATATTGACAACAAGCTGCTTCAGTCACAAAAACATTCAATACTTCAGTTCTCAAGTGTGAGTTTTATATCAGTCCCCTGGAAACAGTTTGTATCCTCCAATAAATTTTTACAGTTGATTCACCTGCCTGATACCCTTCAGCCATTTCCTTCAGAAGCTGTCAAACCCGCCAACAATAATATATGGCCCGACCAACAAGAACAGCTGTAGCCATTCTCTCTGCTGGTTCCTGCACCCTGTTCTGCATAAAATAATACATCAAGATTAATTGATTTCCCATCAGTCTCACAGAACAGAAAATTAATTTTCATGTAGCTATTTTCCCCAGCATATGAATTTTGAACATGGCAAGTAATTTAAGTTTTTAATTATTCATAAGTAGGAGAAGAAGGAAAAAAGGGAAAAAAAAAAATCACAACACAAGATAAAGTGAGCCCCTGAAAGCCCCAAGGCCATGGCCTGGACCTTGATTTGTGCTGAGACAACAATACCATTCACTAATGCCTATATAAATAATATATGTATTAACATAGATCTTTGTACAACACCAATTTCTCTCACTCTGACCCAAGACTACCAGGTCACACAGCAGCAGTTTGTCACAGACTGTACATGTGACATGCTACAAGGCAAACATATAATGTGCCAGCCATGCTGGATTGACCCCGATCGCCTCCAGAGCATGAACACACCTCCAACGTAATGGGAAGGTAATGGTCAGCTTCTAGGGGAGTGAAACTTGCTAATCAGCAGGGTGTCACATCTCAGCAAACCTTCTCTTTGCAGGTGACATTGACTAGTGCAGGGAAAAATGCTAATGGAAAAATAAACAGAATAATCTGTCTTGCTCAAGTTAAATCTTTTCCAGATGACTGCTAAAGCCTTAAAGAAAAACACAGGCCACTCCAAAGATAGTAAGATGTCATAAAGAAGGCACGTTTAAGAAAAATCTCATTAGCTAAGGTTCAAATCTCTATAAAGAGACATTGTCACAAGCTGAATTTATAACTGTAAACAGAGGCTAGAACTGTACAGGTAAATATCCATAACTCAAAGCATTTATTATAATAATTTGTGATTAATTACTAACTCATTAGTTATTTAATGCAATGAATGACCAATAAGCCTCAGACTGGATTTTTTATTTTTAGGAGAAAAAAGAACACAACTAAACTTCACTGTGCAATGCTCACACATGGCTTGGGGTTAAGGGAAAATTGCAGCATGAAAATGTACCCAGAAATTCAAAAGGAGTGTGCAAATGCCAAAGGCATGTCACTGAAAATACTAAACCACAGGTTTGATTTTGAGTGTTCTTTCCATCGTGGAAAAGTTCTGGGAAGCTTCATTTTCATTCGCTAAACCTTGTTAAAAAAACCCAAACTTTGACGAGGTGTGTCACCAAGCTACTCCAGAGGAAAAATGCTTACCACTGTCAGTGGCACTAAATTCACACAGGTGAAAGTCTCAGAGAGATCAGTAAAACAATGAGAACAGGCTGTGACAGGCTATTTTTGGGTATATATTTTGATGAAATGTTAAACAATGAACACAAGGAAGTGTTAACAACTGCCACAAGTGCAGCAAAAATGCTCAATCCAACTAGAGCCCTTGTACTGGATCACAACCTGCTTATGGTATGGCTGAGCACTGGGTCACACCAGCAGCTCTGTATTTAAGATTCTTCCAGTATTTCGATGTTAAAACCACTGTCAGTGTTCTTCCAAAGGCTGCTCATTTTTCTATTCAGCAAAGGCCCTAAAATGACTAAAACTCAGCATATCTATGTTAGTCCTTTAAAAGCAAGTTTTGAACAAGAATCTTAAGTTCTGTATTCATTACTACAAAAGAGGTTTTCAAAAAAAAAAAAGAAGCCAAGCTCAGGATCTTCTCAATGTATCTGCAATAAACTTGTAAATAAATTTAGATGGAAAAAAAACTTTTGTCTTTAAGCGGTGATACAGGTTAAAAGCCTTTATCTTCTGTACATTTACCCTTGCAAATATACAGATATCTAGTAACAAAATTATCAGCGAACAGGATGGAAATGGGTATGCCATGCACTTTCCCTGGCAAGTGAATTTGTTAGCATCCTGACACATTACTGTTTCCAACAAAATACCCCCAGAAAATAAAATAAAAATTACATTTCTCTCCAAAATATAGAGAAAGTTTACCTTGCAAAGAACTAAATTATTCATAACTATAGCTCATCTTTATTGTCATATTTGAAAATGGTTGCATAAAGCTTTAAATGTCCACTGAGGGGAAAAAAAGTATTGGATTTTAAGGGGGGAGACTTAAAAAAGTAGCTTTTGATGGATTTGGGTTTTGTTATTTCCTTTTCAAATAGCAAAATGATTAAAAGTACATTACACTTGGTAATACCAGCCATTCTACAATTCCATCTTCACAGTTTTTTGTGTCAAATTTATCTGCAGTTGTCCTTCTGATATTTACTTTTTCTTCTACCCTTTCATTAAGAAAACAATCTTATTGAGAACATAATGAGATCATAACGTTCACTGTTAAAATACATTTGCAATCCTGTAAATGAAATAGATAAAGCAGGGGAAGGAAAAAAACCCCAACTAAAAACCCTCACACAAACAAAAACCCCCACAACTTTACCAAGTTGGTACTGCTGCTACAGATACTGTTCCTGGCTTAGCTTAAAGGTCTTTGTTTCTGTAAATTCAATTGAGTGTTCCTATTTCTAAGTCTAGCAAGAGGTTCTAATTATTGTTAGAAGCCTAATTAGCATTTAGTATTACATTACAACAACTGCAGCAAAATTGTACCCGTTCTCCAATAAACAGTATTCACAGTGTGCAATCAAGCTGCTGTACGATGCAATGAGAATTAATAGCTCTGCACGACAATGGTAAATCCTACAACTCCCGCTGTGTGTGTTTAATAATTTTTCACTCCTTCCAGATTGTTCCCATCAAGCGCAATTCCCAAGATCCTAATCAGCTTTCCTCCCCATCAATACTACATAGAGATCTGAGCACTGAAAATTATCTGCAATTTCAAAAAGTGCTTTGTTGCATTATTAGGCCACTGACCTAAGAGGTAATGGGTAAATAGTTTCTGAAAAATGTCCAAAGCACAACATAAATTAAAGATTATAGTCTTGCCTGCTGTTCTCACCAGAGCTGTAACTGCAAACTCTAACAGTTTTTACATAAAATCCTTAACTACAGTGTTATTTTTTACACAAAAATTAGTACAAAGATGACAAGGTTTATATTTAAATAAGTCCCTTTGCCATATTTTACACAAATAATACAAAGTTGGAGAGCCACTAGCACCTTGTAAATGTATTGCACATGTAAACACACACAGAGAGCAATCAGAGAACAGCTGCCATAGTTTTGTCTGCATTCATACATGCAGAATATGTGAGTCACTCCTGCAAAGAGGTGCACACACAAAGCGGTACATCTAGAAATGGAATCAGTCTTCTTTGGTCTTCTCTTTTAGCCAAAGCAAGAATAGAAATCCTTGTCAGAATACCATACTGTGATGGTCAGATAAATTCAAATTCACCACCTTTCCTTAGAGTATATCCATCTCATATATTTCTCTGAAAATTAAGATTACCCCAATGGAAAAACAGAGGCATTAGAGGGGTAACTTACTTCTACAGGGAAAAAATAAAACGCCCCACTGATACATTAGCAAGGTCTATCCTCCAAATACCCCGACAGAGGGACTCCCTTGCTGTACAGAACTGTAGCTGTGTCAGTGGTGGGGCGCTGAGGGAGCCAGACACCTCTCTCACAGGTCCAGATGCTGGTAACTGCGCACCAAGAGACATTTGAATATTATGAAAGGAGTTGTAAGTTTGGCAAAGCACTCCCTCTGGCTTTGTCACAGTAATTTGTTTCAGTTAATGGAGTTTCAGCCTTTCCCCATAATCACTATCCCTTATTATGGAAATCTTATCTGTATAATAAACTCATCTTCTCACAAGGGAGTTCTCCCTTCCTTTCACAGTTTGTCAGTGCCAGTACCATTTAGGTTTTACCTTGTAGTCAGAAAGTAATTTTATTTTACCTAGTTATCACGACATATAAAATGCTGTGCTATTAATTACCAATTACTACTACCTCTGACAAAATATGGCATTATTATTTGTCTTCAAACAAAATGAGGATTTGTTCATTAATTTTACCACTCCCCCCCCAAAAAAAATTGCAAAATTATTCTGCTGTAATTTGCATCTGTTTCTCATGAGCTGATTGTGGATCACACTTGGAAAAAACACCACGTTATGACATATCTGGACACAGTTGCAAGCATGTGGCAGAAAAGGGACAGAAAAGCTTGAGAAAAAGACAAAAATAGAGCATGAGGAAAAAGGTAAGCATGAGCTCAACTCTGGTCTGAGATGTTTTAAGTTTCTTTTAAAGATGGTAGTTTTTAAAGAAAAAAAGCACACAAAATCCAAGTTATGCCAGTTGAATGGGAGATACACAAAGCACAACAAGGAATTTCCTATTTTTTTGTTAGGCAGAGCTAACTATGAGCTGCAACAAAGGGCTAGCACCAAGCTCTTCTTCCCAGTCAGCAGTGTTAATAAACACATTATCTGTGAACTGTGAGGGCAGCTTCTCCTTCTCAATGGACCCACTTAAAAAATGTGGACTTCTCAGCACAGCCAGTAAAGCACAGTTTTCCTGAACATTTCTGAAACAGCCTATTTTGCTAAAATTAATTACATGTATCCACAGAATAGAACATCTTGTTCCATACTCTAAGCTGAAGGCACAAGAACAGTTTGATCTAAAAGGAGGTAGGGAAATAGGAGGTTCCAAATACAAATTCCTCATGAGGCACATGACACTTGGTGGCCTTCACTTGGTTTGTCACTGAAGATGTCACACTGTTAAGTGCAACTACTGCAAATAAAATGCTGAGATGGATTTATCCAATGTAACAAAACTGTTGTCTTTGCTACACAGCTAAGGATTATTTGCTCTTCAAGTCTTCCTCTCTGGTTTTCCCTCTTCAAGAAGCCCATAAATCATACAAATTTACACCTCACAAAACCAAAAACAACATAACTAATTTTAGTATTAGCTGTGGATACAAAAGCTGTGACAGCCAGATGAGAACACTGGCACAGTTTTTATTCTACACTGACATTTTTCTCCCTGGGAGACATAACCCACAGTTGTGTTGGTGACTTTGAACTCACTTCTTGGCCGTCAATTTGTGTGACTGTCGATGAGCTCTTGAGGCAGCTTGGTCCATTACATATGAGTTTCTTTTCACTGCATGTTCAAAATTTGCCTGTCATTCAGTATTAACTCTTTTCTGCATATTCTCTTCCTTCGTTTTAGGCCTTTAAGTTGGCATATCATCCCCAAGTCTAAAGCTTTGATAGAAAAGCAGGGGTGCCTGATTCATTTCATTTAAAAATATGAACCCAATAGACATAATCCAGAATCTCTGGCTCTGAACTGGGTTAGCATATGTTATATTTGATTTGTATTTCTATCAGTATCAACCCAAGCATCCTTATACACACCAGCTATGAACATGATTTATAGCAAGTCATTCAAGGGAAAGCATATAGCTTCCCTTCACAATTTGACGTTATCAAGATTACTTCAGAAGCTGGCAGCAGCTACCACAAGCAACAAGCTGTCACTGTAAATAAATCACTCCCTCAGAAATAGAAGTTAAAAAAATATAGATTAACGTGAACAGAGGTCAGTATTTTAGGCTCAGTTTTGGTTTCACCTCTCAGCCAAGTCACAAATCAACCCTTTATCTGACCAAAAAGGAAAGCAAAAAATCAGCACAAAACTTTTAATTTGTATTTAAGACAGAAATCAAAACCAGAAATTAAAAACAAACAAAAAAAGGTAGACACCATGTTTTGAGTAGCCCAGTTTATCAGACTGATCACATGGATTTAGTCCTGGATAAAAAGCACTAGCCAACAAGTTGAACAAGGTGTGGTCTTTAGGCCTTACCTTAGCGGTTTTCAAATACTCTAAATAAAATCTCTAGAAGCACTCAATATGTGTTTTGGGAATGACTGGCCTCATACTTCCAATTCCTATACAGACATCCCTACTGGAATAGCATTCTCATTCCCCAGGCTACTGCATCCTGCTCATGAACATCTCCAAAGAGGTGCTTGGAAAGGCCATCAGCAGAAGTACCAATGTATCCTGTGCAAGAACATCAGCTTGCAAATCCCATCAGAGTAGATTGAAAATTAGTACAGAAACACAACTTGGCCTACCTACCCTCAACAATACCAAAACAAAACAAGTGTTCTTAATTAATCTGCTTCACTTTTCTTTCTTAATGAACATTTAAAACATTAAAAATTCAAATTACCTCCTTAATATACCAAGGTCTTGGTTATTTAAGTCTAAAACTTAAACAACTCCATTGTTACTCAAATCTTTAACTAAAACAAGTCAAGTAGAAGAAGCCACCCAGAAGAAAAACTCACTAGAAAGTCAAAACAGCTTTTGATTGGTATTACACAACGACAAAAACATTTTCTTGGGACTTGGCTACCAACTGGAATGTTTTAATCAGTGCTTAAGATATCCTGGTTTCTTCTTGTCAAAAACGCACTTGAAAATTCTACTGGAGAACATCATTAATATCAGAACTGCTATTCAGAGCACTTGCTGATTAAATTATCCCAAAACACTGGAATCTTAACAGGAGTCTCAGTGATCTTTCCACAACTTTATCCAGTAAGGTATTGCTCAGTAACCACACAGCTGCAGTCACCTTCCACTATCACCAATCCTACAGCTGTCGAGATGTCCTCTGTCTTGCTTGTCAGTCATTTTATGTCTGACCAACCCACTTATTTTGCTTTTTACATTTTGACACATGAAAAGTCATACATTTACATTTCATTTTTAAAGGACTCTAAGCATAGAGTATGCCAAGCATTAGGACTCCAAGCATATTTTCTCTCCACAGAAAAAATAAGAATCTGAAATTCCAGAAAACAAATTTGTTCATTAAAATATTCACAATGTTTTTGATAATGTGACACCATCAGCTAGAAAATGTGAGTTTCAAAAAAAAATCTCATTAAATTATACTGCTTTACACTACTCATCCAGGTATCTTTTTCAAAGCCAATACAGTATAAACATGAAAGAAACTAACTGTGAAAAGTATATCTCCTACAGTTTACCACTCTTTGATATGTAAATAATTCACTGCAATCCTTTTTAATATTTTCCCTCTACTGTTATGCTGATAAAGCATTTTTTGCTATAAAAGAATATACTACATTTACTAGCACACATATGTACAGCTGTATGCAAAAAATACTGTGTGTGAGCAGAACTGAAGAGAAGATGAATTTTTCATGCTCTCAAATGTAATAAACACAAAAGCTTTAAGATATGTTCATGTTTACCCTCTGTGTGTGCTGTGTTTATTTATAGGCAACACATGAGCAAACATGCAGGTCTGAAAAGTAGAAAACAATCAAGGTGAAAAA
The DNA here is from genome assembly GCA_013397295.1 of Polioptila caerulea. Taxonomy (NCBI): domain Eukaryota; kingdom Metazoa; phylum Chordata; class Aves; order Passeriformes; family Certhiidae; genus Polioptila; species Polioptila caerulea. Next base: position 661,759 of record VYXF01000691.1, read on the forward strand.
ACCCATAATTAATGATCAACAGTAACTGAAGGCCTCTAGCTATTCACATCTATGTGTGATGACTCTCCAGGCCCAGCACACAGGACTAAAAGTGGACAGATGCATTTGGATGCTCTAGACTTCAACTAGAAGGGGTTTCTGTTCTTGAGTAAACAAAGCATCTCAATTCTCTCCAGCTCTGATATGAGGAACACCAGAATCAAGTCAGCTATATGAATACTAGCAGTGATGTCTGCACTGCAACCCAAGGGCCCAAACCAAATTAGGCAAATTGATTCATTATGCATCCTAGTCTATGACTTTTACTGTGAACTTTAAAAGGTAAAAGTTGTCAATTGGCACACAAGGGAGTACATGTACCTGCAGAGAGACAAGTAACAGGGGAAAAAAGCAGGAGCAAAGCAGAAAACAATTAGTCTTCAAATACTTTGCTACAAAATTTTTTAAAGCCAGAGTGATTCTGAGTTCCATGATCAAGGAAAAAAAAAATATTTGTGTCAATACAGGCAAGAACAGATATCTCATAAGGCTTTAGTTAATAACTGCAAAGCATGCAGCAGCCAGAAGGTGAATACTCTGTTCTCCCAATATACAATTAGTACATTTGCTTTTTGAGTCAACAACTTCACTGCAAATGCTATGGTATGTTTGGCAAACGAAGATTAAATTATTTGATTTTGCACTTGTACTCTACTTCTGAAATCTTGCAGCTACCCTTCCTCCCCCTGTTTAAATCTGTTATCCCCACCACATGCCACCTCCCCCCTCAGCAGGGGCCTTGGTCATGAGAAATTACTGCGCTACCTCGTGCCCATAAGAAATTGTGGGGCCTGGTGTTCGAGTTATCCAGGCATAACAAGTTATTTCCCAGCATGCTCACTGATTAGGTACCTTCCATAACCATAAAGTCAACAATAATCTACCTACATGCCCTTTCTGCAGGTGGCTGACCTATAAATGTTAAGTAAGTCAGTGGCAGTTCAGTCTAAATTACTTGCAAAGCATTATGCGTAAACATTAATGCTGCAGCATGTCCTTAACTATACAACTGGGACTCTATAGTCTGCAAAATAATGTTATGTGATATTTTTTCCTATGTAAAAGCCTTTTCCCATTATAAAATTATGCAATGCCCCTCTTACCTGATGTTCCATTCTTTCCATCAAGTCTTTCCCATAAAAATTATAAGCAAGTTGCTTTAGGGCCAATTCCTCCTCTTTTAACAGAGTGTCTTTTCTAAACATCTAAGGACCCAACACACTGACACAGATTCCTATCAGGCCTCACTTTTCTGTGAGAAACTTTCTAATAGAACATATTTTTTAAATTCACCTGACTTGTTCCACTGCCTCAACAGAAGATTTAGAACTTAGTACTTAAAAAAATCCAAAACCCTACATACCATGGGAACCACAACTATCAAATAAAATGTTATAACATGTACCATAAAGGCAGTGTAGGAGGAACAGTGGCTGCTGTGTTCGAGTGGCAGTACTGAAGAGCACAGAGCCTGTGATTTCATGCAGTGCCCTGTGACTGGAATGATAACAATCCACATTCCCTGTGCAGTCACTCAAACACTTCCCTTTGGGTATTGTGGCGCTGAATGCTCTTTGCTATTAACTACAAGCAAGAGGAAAAGAGTATGTCACCTTCTTGGAAACTCCGAAACCCATGATTGTCTGATACTTTCAAAATCAAAATCAAAGACTCGTCAATTTTTTCAGTTGCCTTCCTGGATTAATACCTTCACAGAAAATGCTAAGGAGAACAGCATCCAGCAGATTTAGTAAGGAATAAGAGACATATGATTTTGTCAGCATTGAGTTGGATAGCTAAACTCGTCCAGTAGCTTAATTACGAGCAGTCCTAAAACTCAGTCTGCAATTAAAAATGCTGTCAAATTAGTTCCCAGAATTATCTCCAGGTGGTGGAGGCAGACATATGGTTGTATTTTACTATGAGGATGACAAAGGGCGAAAATCAGTTTTTAGACTTGAGTAAATATTTCGCCAGGACAACTTGTGCAGACACACATGCATAGACACATACGTAGTACCAACACAACTCTTCTATCTCCTCACAGTTTAAACATCACTTAGATACTCTTCTTCAGAAACAGCTTTTTTTCCATCCTCATTTTGCCACCAAAATAAAAAAGCCAGCAAACAATGAAAACAAACCAGCTCCTTTCATCCATTAAGTAATTAAAATATTTGGAACACCTCAGGGACATTGGAATAGCTACTCCTAAGAGGGCAAATAGGAGATACCAAGAGAGTAACACTACAGGGTTTAACCAAAAGCAGATTCGTATCAGCTTCTTCACGTTGTTTTTAAGACAGCTCTGCTGAGCCTATTCCTTCAATTATGTTTGAGGGAAATGGGCAAAAATGGCTGCATTGTATTCATATTGGTCTTTGAGTTACAGAGTGACTGGTGACCATTTTGCTCACCAGTAAAGCAGCCAAATAGGTCAGTGTTCCACCACTCACAGTGCAGACCCATCAATACACCTGCACAGCTCATGTTTGGGAATCCTTCCTACTGCAAGACATGGGTGACAAACTCTAAACAACTAAAAAACTATCCAATATAAATACTGACTCATATACATCCTCCACCATTTCTACCTAGAAAGAGATCATCCATTTTTGAAGTGGGATAAAATCCTGGTGAGGATCACAAAATTCTGAATCTTAAACTGCCACGTGAGCACTGAACTCCACTCTTGGGTAGTACAGTAGCATTCAACCTGAAATCAGCTGTAATGAGAAGTTTGGAAACACAATGACTCAAAAGGAAGCAAAATTTCCAAACAAAAGATACCCTTTTACAGCTGCTCAGAAATTCAGGATGGCAGAGATGGATCATGGGCACATAAGATAGTCAAGGCCATGCCATTTTCTCAAAGCCATAGCTCCCATTTGATCAACAAAGGAAAAGCACACACACACTCCAAGGCTCTCTAAGCTACAGCATGGCAGCATTTCCAAGTTGTTCACTACTGCTTACTGTTTATAGCAAAAATATGCCATGCTTTTCTACCTTCATTTGGATTCCATGTTATTCTTTCAAAAGAAGGTACAATATTGATGTTCAAATGTAAAAGAAATACAACTACTTCCAGAAAAGTACCCTTCAAAAAATTAATCTATACTGTAATGTCCCTTGTAGGTTTAAAAACCAGCACCAAACAGCAAAACATACACTATTATACCCAGTACACATTTACTGTATGCCAGAGCTCAAAAACAGTTAAGAAAATGGAAAAGTTGCTTTTTTTCCCTCTACACAAATTTGTTAATGGGGAACATAATGGTAAGCCATGTTTGCTGGCATTCTGTGAAACATCTACAAATTGCCTCTGCAAAGCATTATAGGTTGTCAGACTAATGCAGTTGAAGATAATTTGGCCTTTCAGTGAATTGAACCTCACAGCACGATTATACTCCAGCACCAAGTAGAGTGTCACAATTATTCTTTCATGCTGAATTACCATATAATGTCATAAGCCTACCTGTCATAAGTCCTGCAGCCGAGCTTGAATTTTTTCTAAATCTATGGTTCATGGGGAAAAAAAAAGAATTTTTTGCTTCTAATGGAAATCTGATTGTTTTTATCAACAATAAATTTCATAGCAAATCAAAGGATATGCTTGGACAAACAATCTGATACTCAAGGTTAAAAAACATACAAATAATAAATTGCTGGTGTGTCATGTTCAATTTTTACTACTGCATTACACTGCAATAACCATAACAGGATCTAAATTGTTGTCAGAACATTAAACAAACCTCCTTACTTCACAAAGGCATCCTGCCTGAGTAATTCACACAACGGAAACGACTATCACATTTTCCACTGTCCCACCACCATACCATACATCAATGCAGTTTATGCATTTGGACAATTTTTTGAATAAATTACTTCCATCCTGGCTGAAGTTGCCACTTTGGTAAGAGACAGATCAGTTTTAATTGTCTTTTTGTCTATACTGAACCACTGTTTCTCTGGCTCCTTCCTGCCCTTACATCCTGAGCACCAAAATAAACTATGACCATATCAAATTGCTTAATTCTAGGCAAATCAGTGCTCTTGAAAGAAAGAAAACCATGAGCTCACTTGTCATTTCCACTGTTATTAGTCTTCTTCCTTGCATTCACCTAAACAAAGTTGGGGAAGTGGGGGTGGGGGGTGTGTGTGTGCTTTTAAAGTAACAAACCAGCTCTGACCCAGCGTGAACAAAACACTGTCAGTTCAATCCATTGCATTGGTTGGATCAGTATCACCATACAAAACACTAACTACAAAACCTTTACTTCAGCCAAAATCCCATTACTGGCAAACAAGCATCAAACTAAAGAATTACCAAAAACGAGATTGAAAAGGCTTCTCTCAATACTAAAATAAATGAACCTTTTTTTTAGTCAGTCTTGTGTCACATGAAGATACAGTGTTAGCTGCACACACACATACAAGGAACTAACTTGGTACTGAGTGAAATGAGATTCTGGGATCTGAACAGATCAACGCTGAAAAACTATATTCAGCTCATTAAGTGCTTATTTATAAATACTAGTTTTACCTGCAACTGAAAACAGCTCACTACCTGATGGGTAGTCATTAATGTTATACTACATAAACTCAGCATACTTATGATAATTAATACATTTGTGATTAAACTGTACATTGAGTTTAACTTTCATTACCTAAAAACGAGCAAATAAACAGAATTAATGCTTGGAATAGAAAGGCCATAATTCCTTGTCTCAACACCTAGCTAGAGCAGAAGCAGAGCCAAAGGCAGCCCTCCTGCCTTTGCACAGAAATGCTCACACTCACTGCTGTTGGTGGGGTACCCACCCGCCCAGGCTCAGCCCAGTGCACGGCTGAAGAGCGAGCAGCAACCATCAGCACAAACAAACCGTGTCTGTTCAACACAGAGCTCATGACTTAACACATTTTAAGCACATTTTAGGCTGCCTTTAACAGCCAACCAAACTGACATAAACTACCTAAGTTAGACCAGTTAGATCCAGCTCCATTTTCTAAGACCTCCTTGTGATTGCCAACAGTTCAGCACAGCCATTTGTACCAGCGACTGTGTGCTGGTGTCTCCAGATGCAGAGCCAGATCACTAATGCATTACTGGCCAGAGCAGAAAAAGATCACCTAATGGACGACAATTCAATGATAAAAACATGTCTTAGCTCCTATTTTCACATTTTAAAAATGAAAATAATAAAGTTAACCCCCAGCTCCCTCACCTTACGGAGTGAGAATGTAATGTATGCCCAAAATGTCAATACCAGACTTATTTTTCCTTGTTAACTAAACCTTTACCAGTTGGTACTATTTATTTATAACCTCTGAAGCAATAATAAACACAGAACTATGATTTACTTCAAGCCTTTCTATTATTAAAACACTTTGTCTTATTGTTTTATTGATTTACAATCTGTCCTACTTACATTTTTAGCATCTGAAAACAATCATGGCACAAAGCTGCAAAATGTTTAGACATTAATTGTTAAGAGACAGCATTTTATTCCAGGCTAGGGGTTTGAGTCCTCGACTGCTAAGCATTCTGGTAGGGAAATGATTTATGGCCTTGTAGCAATAACGATGCGGCAGAGCCATTAACATATTGGCAGACCCTAGGATGGATTATCGACATTGATTATTTCATGGACCACTGATATCCATTTGTTAAGAGAAGCTCGAAGATGGCCTCTCTCTGACTGAAATCTTTTACGAGCAGACAGCATTTAAGTATTAGGAACCTGGGATTTGGGCAATTTTTTTCTTTCCTGCTCCCTTCTGCCCTCCCCCCTAATCTACCTCTGTCTCCTCTTAGACTCTAACCAAAAGTGTCAAAAATTAAAGTTCATTCTTCACTATGGTCTTAATTTCTCAACTCATCATAACCATGTCTTCTTTAAAAATTAATGATTGCCAGCATTTAGCCACTGGTTGTTGCTATGAAGATCTATGCAAAAAGCAAGGATCCCTATAGAGTGCATGATATATGGAATTCTCTTTATTACTACAATAAAACTTACTGACATTTCAATACTTCTGCAAATAGCATTATAGTATCAATCTTCTGAATTAGGCTGAAAATTAAGTTGTAAATTAAAAGAAAGTGTACTTTGGAATACAACATGATATGTCACCTAGAAAAAGACCTTTGTGCATAACAGAGCTGAGCAGAAAAACTGAAAGATAAGCCCAGGTGCCTCTAAAGTGCCTATTTCATCATAAAGGATTTAGGTTATATTTTACAAGAAGGATACAGTCTGAAAGCCCTTATATTTCACCTCAGGAGGACAGATTCTGAATCTCCTTAGGAAAAAAAAAAAAAAAGAAAGATTAATTTGACAGCATCAGCTCATTAGCAGAGATGCCAAAAAAGCCTTCACAAGGGACAGGTGGAATTTTAGGTGGAAGAGGGCTGGGAAGGTGGGGAGAAAGATGAGAAGGAAAGGAAAGAAGAACTTTATTTTTAGTACAGGACCTCAGTGAAAATACCCTGCCTTCTTCAAATATACTCCCTCCTACTTGAGTTACAAGAAAATAACAAATTATATCCACTACTACACTTGAGCTGTGCCAAAAGAATGAAAAGTGTTATATTTCAATCAAAGTAAATTTATAAATAACTTCACTTATGGACCTGTTTGAGACTGCTAATAATACAGGTTAATGGCTGAAATATGAATTTCTGTGCCCTCCAAGACAGGTCTTTCAATATTTTCTAAAACAGGAGCTGCTAATGAGGTGATACATCAGGCTGAAATTCAAGCTAATATAAAAAATGTATTCATGTTCACTGTGCATAAACACAAACTAAAAAAAGTTGTTTTGCAATAGGAAAAAGCACATACATTAATACTCAGACAAGGAAGATGTTATACAGAGGAACAGCTACCAGCATCAAAGAAACCTCAGCTCTCCAGATCATTCCTATGTATTCAGCAACATTAGTGGTATAAAGAGTTCCATTACCAACTCCTCCATTTTTAGGAGATTTGAGAGATGTGTTTCCTGGACATAACTACATCTCTTTCAGAGCAGTCAAACTAACAAGACTGCATGATTTCTTTTTCTGAAGTTACACGATTCTGGAAAAAAGATATCAGGTAGCTAAAATATTTCCATTCACTAAAGAGCTTCAACAGTCACTACATGTTATAAAATCAAAGTCAGTTCTCATTTACAGCTTATAACGCCCTTCATAAAATGGCCATCTCCTTTATAGCTTGTTACAGTGCCTTTATACAAAGTGCATTACACCTCAGAGTAAAACCAGATTTTGTCTGGGTATGGATCACCATCTTTAAAAACTGCCCAAAATATATGAAAGAAAGGTGCTCTTAGCCTCACCACACCTGAAAGTCCAAAACACACCTTACATCATCAAAAGTGCTTTTGATGGTTTAATGTGTAACTAGTTCCTTCAAGGGCACAACACACACCTGAATGCCACTGGCACCTTCCCCAGGGCTATCACCAGCCTGGGGAATGCACCAGTGTTTGCAGCTACATAGAACCCTGGAGAGAGATGGGTTCAGAGGATGCACTTGTTCTAAACTGGCATGAATTTTTAAATGGGAGATAATTTCTAACTCTCAGCAATAAAATTCATGTAGACAGTGAAAGGCCTGGAAAGAAAAACAACCCCACATGCACACATACAACACTCAGAGTAACAGGTATGTTTGTTACCAAATGCTTGTCAATCAAGGCCCTACTACCACATCTCCAGAAGGAAGCGACTGAGACTCCGGAGATACTTCAGGAATCCTAGCCCCAAGCTGGCAGTCAGGTAAAGCCCTCCTAAGCCAGCATTCACTCAGGGGGTCTCAAATACCTGCTCCAGGACTGTCCAAGGTGGTCCCCTCACCTGCAGCAGCCATGAGCATCACACTTGTGTGCTTGAGAGAGAATCCTTAGGGCAGAGCAGGAGCTGAAAAAGGAACTGCCCCAGCACCAGCTAAGCAGTTGACATAATCCTGTCATGTTTATACAAAAAGGCACAAAAGTTAATGAAGTCCAACGGCACACCTGAAAAAAAAGATAAATTTTCCAAATTTCATATGAAATTTGATGAGATTTCATAACATATAAAAAAACCTATCACATGGCTTTACACAAGAAAAAACTCCTAAGTATCTCACAATATTGTGTAGTCATGGTTTTAGTTTGAAACTGCTGCAATATTAAGTGCTATAACAGAGACTGTACAGTATTCAACAAAGAGAAACTTTGTAAGCCCTCTTTGAAGGCTTACAATGTCTGCATGGACAGGATGACTCCCAGATTTAAATTCATCTTTGTTCCAGTGCAGAAAACTAATAATGACCACTCACACAGCTGGATTTTAAACACCACCCAGAAAAAAACACTATGAAAAGAACACACTAAAAATGTATTCTAGCAAGTCAAAGACTTGCATAGCCTATATGCATACCTCAAATGAGATTTCTTTAATTGTAATGGACTTCTATTTTTACAGTATTTGACATGGCCAAATAGGATCTCAATGATGAGTCACTGAATCTACAGTTATAATTGCAGATTTACAGTGCCAGGTTGAAACCAGTGTCACATTCACATCCCTAAACGAGATGCAATGACTACTACTACTGTTTAGCAACAGATCTATACAATTTTAAATGGACCGTGATTTTTCTATAGCAAATCCTCAGACATGCTGCACTTCCCACTGTCCTCAGCACCTAAAACCACTAACCCACAACTACTATTAAAACAGAGCCTCTGTTCTGTTAGTTAACTTGTAAATGACTAATACACACAGAAAAGAAACACCTTTGAGAGAAACAGACGAGGAAGAAAGAAGAAAAGTGACTCAGAGTCATGTTTGTGAGATTTTCACAGCTAATCACACACAAGACTGATTCACTGCTCACCTCGCTCTGTTCACTCATTTTTCATATCATACTTTTCACTGCCCCATCAGCCTGCTCCACCAAGGTCAAATGAAGGAAATGATAGCACACATACCACACTAAGATTTATTATAAACACTTCTGCTTTCTTCATAGGTGGAGGAAATATGTTACTGACATTACTGTTTATAAAAATTAAGATAAGCAGTAGAGGCCATCAGCTTGGATAAATAGCAAATGTAAAAATTTCAGTTAAAAGGGAGTAACTTGTATCTACTCATTTTCAGTTCCTGAAGACTTTTTTTTAAATCAACAAGACGAAAAAAATTTCCAGCATATAACACGAAAATTACCCCTGCTACACAAATCAAGTACTAGCACACCTCTTTTTTGCCCCCTTCCTTTCTTATACTTTAACTGAAATTTCAAACCTGGGGCATAAATACCACTTCATCCACAGTAACAAAGCAAAGTCTCTGCAAATTCATGTATGTAACAATTATGAACGAGTGCACACCCAGAAATTCGGGCCTGAAAGTAACCCATTAGCTCCAACGGAAGATTTGCAGCATGTTAACAAAGCCAAGTGATTTGGTCATGTGTAAATTCCTCCTTAGAAAGAAGAGTGGTATTTCATTATTGCAAATCAGGAACCAACACAGTGAAAAATTAATGAGTTACCTCCAAAATAGCTACAGATTTGTCAAAATGGCAGTCAAACACCCAGAGTCTTTCACTTGCCATCCAAAAGCCTATTTTGAAGATGCCCAAATCACCTGCGTACTTTAGTGCCGAGCACAGAAATTCTATGAGACAGTACAGAAGAGAATAAAGCTGTCTTTTCACATTGCCTATGAATGACCATAGCACATCCCCAGTTTTCCAGGACTATAATGATTTCACTAAAGAAAAGCTTATTAAGATGTACTTAAGATCTTCCTAAAATATGAACAAAGCATTTCAGTACTTATTCTCAAGATGTCAAATTATCTATTTTTATAAAAGAAATGGACATTTTTCTTGTTATCTCTTTAGTTAATTAGTTTAGCTTTAGCAGTAAATGCTAAATGACTACAAAAAAAAAGAAGGTGACTGGAATAAAGAGCCAATAAAATTCGATGTAGTACTTCTCCCCAGTAGCTCTGTCCAAAAAAAAAAAAAAATCATATCTCTGTATTTGCAGAAATACAGAAGTACAGAAAAATAACACAAAATGTGCAAGATGCCAAAAATTTGCTGCAAACATCAGATGTGGTATATACATCCATGTTTGTCATAGAAATTACTGACTCTTCAACCTACGTTAAAGAGCCATCATAAAAAAACTCATCTCAAGGAAATAACTCAAGTAGACCCTCAAAAACACAGTTACACTGAGATGGACAGGTCTCTGTCACACTTACCTATGGAAATCAATGTCGGAACTTTTTATTCACACACTTATCAGAACCATAAACTAGAAAATTAATTACTGGTCTCATATATAGGCCCCCGGGACTACTCCTGACAAGACCTAAGTGCCTTATATCAGGGCTGAATACAGTTGTATGTACAGTAACACTTGACATCACCCTCTCAAAAGAACTTACACAAAGTAGCAAGAATTCTATTGTTCTAGTTTATAGCTAAAAATATTTTTATAAATAAATAAATCACATATCTAAACAGCCGGATATGTGACCTGGAACTACACAATCTTCACTTTCTCTTTTATTCTCAATTTTTAAAAATTAGGAAAATGGAAGATTATGAGTGAAGAGAAATTACAGCTCAGCAGTTTTGGTTTTTCTCCCATTGAATTCCTTTTCACACCAAAACAAGATTAAATCCCCTTTCCTTGGGTAACTTTCCACAGCACTGCCTCCTTGCAAGAACAGAGGATGCAGCAAATCACCTCCTGATGCTAGCTAAATTACTCTTAAAAACAAAGAAAATGCAAACTATGTAATCTAAATCAAAATCTCTTATGCCGTAAGAAACCAGGTACTACTTACACTAAAAACAGCACCTATATTCGTCGTATTTCATAATCACACTGTTCCTAACCAAAAAGCTCTAAAAGACAGAATATTCTTTTCCTTCAAGATAGGAAGGATCTTGGAAGTATCAAGTAAGTATACATGGGATAAGGGCTATATAACATCATCTTCCATCAGAGTGACCAGAATTATTCCATCTGACTGTTCCCAGTCCTCAAGGAGAGACCACAGAGTAGAGCAGCAGATGATGGAAACAGCTCACACCAGCAATTCCCATGCCTTCCAAAGACACTCTGAATGCATCCAGTGTCCACATCCTGAGAGCAATGTACATGATCAGGCTTCAAAAACAGATTAGCAAATACATCTCACAGTGTGAACAGCATCAGTTTTTCCCACATAATTTCTATGCACCTTTCCAAGCCCAAAATAATTCTCTGGAAATGTGTAGAGACTCTATTAATCAAGAAAATTCTCCAATATAAAGAACGTTATGTGTTTCATGGACACTCTGGAAAGCTCATCAGTAAAAACACTACACCATAATTATCTTCATAGCAGTTTATTCATTGACATGCATAAGACTAAATCACCTTTCTTAAAATTCAATTAAACACATCACATTACTATGTAAATAGCTGTTTCCCACATACTACTGAAGCCAGCAACTGAGGAACAGTTTCTCTTTACTTTGATGACTTGGGTTTTTCTCCAGTTGAAAGCACATCGGGGCACTACATGGAAATGTCTTGTTAGCACAGTGCATTCTGGTTTTTCATAATCTGCTGAGTGGAAGGAGCAGTAACAGCCTGGGCCAACCCTTGTTCTTAAAAGTGTCTGTGTGAATCCAAGGGATTCCAACACAATCACCCCATGCTGCCAGAAGATATTTTGCCCAGTATGCTATGTATAAACCTTCATTTCTATTTGCATTTTGTGCTGAAATGATATTTGATTTCTAAAACTAAAGCAGTGGAAAAAATTAAGACCTAGTGATTTGCTTCAGTAGGGTAATTCCTATTTTTCTGATTTATATAAGCAGATAAATAACAAAAAATCATCTTGTGATCCTCTCATGTCAATAAAGTCTGGTAGTAGTTGAAAGTTACAGGTCTGTTTCCCTTAAAAAGCAGACAATAATATTGTGGCACCAAGAAGCTATATCAGTGGAAAAGCATCTGATTTATTCTTCAGTAAAATAAAATGCACATAATGGGCTTATTATTACCATGCATCTGAATGCAGTATCCAAATGCCTGCCTCTAGCAGGAGTTTGTAAGAAAAAAATATTTTTTTTTCATGATAGCAAAAGTAACAATAACTGATTAAAGTAAATTTAGTGGAAACATTAAAATAACAACTGTGGAAAGAAAATTTATTTTTCTCTAGCATACTGTGTGAACTTATTGAAAATAATCAAGTACTCAGTTTGAATTAACTGAGTGTGAGTGAATCTTGAGAAAAGGAGAAAGAGATGGCAATAAAAGGCACTAACAGGAATTTGTTAGCTCCTTCTCTGCTTGGTTTCTTCATATATTTTAAGAAAATCTGCAAAGATGCAAAGAATCCTCCTGTGTTCGGTTAGCAGTAAGTAAATTGCTGTGGGCTCTGAGAGCTGGAATACTTTAGCAGGCAATTCCTCTCTGTCTTTCATTCTGTTTGTCTGTGTTAAATTCCCCCTCTGCCCTCATCCATTCTCACATCCAGTTCTCAGCTTTGTCCATCCATCAATCCACACACTTTGTCAGTGCTGACTTCATCCTGGCTCTCACAATCACATCCAAGCAAGGCTGCTGCCACGAGGGAGCTTTTCGCCTCCCATCTGCGTCTCCCTGATCTGCTGACGGAGGCCCTGCCGCTTGTCGTTTTCTATTGCACAGGCAAGCAAAACCACTAATACTGAGCCTGATTTCTATCGTGCAGCTTTTCACCTTTCCTATCGGGAGGAACAGAGAAAGAGACAGACAGACAGAGAAGGGGAGAGAGAGAGATGTTTGCTGGATTTTCTAAAACAATTCGTCCGCTAGTCAGGTTGAGGCTCAATTCATCTTCAGCTCTACAAAACATCAATAGAAATCACAAGGAGAAAATGTATCACTAATTAAGGGTTGATAAGCTCTACGTCAAGAGCAGTTTAGGAGAAAAAAAAACACCTCACCAGCATATAGAGATTCTTTACCAGCTGAAATCCCTGCAGCAGCTTCATGGCAACTTTAAGTTAAAATCTCACATAATTTTCTTGCATAAAATACGCTGTCTTAGAAACAACATTCTGGGAAAATAACACACCAAAACCAGATGTGGCTTCATTCAAAAGGTAATTTACAAAGATTTAAATTTCACCTGGAAAAACATAAAAGATGACTAAAGAAACAAATTGTTACCTAGCAATGAAATTATATTAAATCACTGTGTTTTTCCCGTTACCTTTCCTCAGTTTAGCAGTGCAATATTCTAAGCACAATATAACTACTATTAATATTTTTCTTTCAATTAGAAGCTAGGTACTTGCAAAAACATTGTACTGCTTCTTAAAAAAAAAGTAATATAATCACCTCAGCATTAGCAACAAACGACAAAAGTTCTTCAAACATTCTATTTGTGCACTGTGAAGTAGAAGCAGGGTGGAGGGGTATATGTTATCACTAAATCAGCAGTTACATGAGCAAAAGCATTTTATGGAATGGAAATTAACTCATTTTCATCATTATCATATACTTGACTCTACCTGTAAAAACGAAATGGAACAAGACTATTTCTGACAGGTCACTTCAGGAACAGAAATCACTTGCATGAACTCACTCAGTGAGGAACTAAAACCTTCCCTTAAACAACTTCTACGTCCTGGTATAAATCTTTTTGCCTAATTGTGCTTCAGTTTACAAACTGCTCACTCACAAGAACTTTGTGAACACTCTATGTAGCTCACAATAAAAAAAATATTTTGAGACGTTTGGATGAGAGATCCCATCAGCAAAAACACAGGATTGTCCTATGAGCTGTACAAAGTACTTCAAATATTCTGGGACTTGCTGGGCAACAAAAGGCTCTGCTTTCAGCCCTGGTTATACTATCCTCTTACTGCTGAGTTCAGTAAATCCTGCTGATTCCTCACTCCTCAAAGACACAGAAGGAAGAAAAAAAAAAATCTGATGATCAGGCCCAGGCTTTTTTGTCTCATCACACCCCTTCCCTCAGGGATCAAACTGTTCTTTTCCCAAAGATATACTGACACACCCAAGAATCACAATCTGTCTACATGTATACGTTCAATTACGATATCACAGATATGTTTTACTTTAAGTTCACTAGTTATTTTTAGCTAAAACTTGAACATAAAGCCAATTAAAAAAAGCACACAAAAGAAGAAAAAAGAGAGACTTGAGGGTGATCTGAGCTAATGAAAATAAAGACCTTTCCTCAACACGCATGCACACGCGACATGGGCCTTCCTGCCATACAACCTCTATTTCATTGCACTTAAGAGGGCAAACAGAACCCCAGAACCCCCCAGTTTTATTCTCTGAACCACTGGTCTCACATATGTTTCAGGTATGACACAGTAGAACTGAAAAGTATCTTGAGAAAGTCTTCTTTGCTGTGCTACTATACACATCAGACATCTCTAATTAGACAGCAACAAAATTTTATTAATAGGCTGGACATTATGGAATGAGCTTGTTATAAATGGGCCCTGTCAAAGCCTTATTCAGCTACCAAATGAGTATTCTCAGTTCACTGCTCGCATCTGAAGCATCACCGCTGGTGCCGGATAACAAATGATTGCTATTAACCGTATTGTTAGTAATGATGGCTGAAAACAAACAAAAACCCATAAATAACAGTCTACAGAAAAATTAACCCATAAACTTGATAGATATCCAGCTGAGAAATAATAAATGACACTTTGGATCCTGCTGGGAGAAGCTAGTGGTTTTTGTTTTCTTCTCTGTCATTAACACATTTTCTGTGCTAAAAATTAGATTCTGATATATAATTATCAACGCTTCCAGATATTAATTCTGCTATCGCTCCCTCTGCTTCTCTGCTGGTTGGGTGTAATGTTATTCACAGATTACTCTGAGAAAACACATCAAACACTTAACAGAGCAGGTCAAAGTGACAAGCAGCTTTTGCTGACAACACCAACCTGCACAGCCTTTTTTACCCCGGACACAAAACAAATTTCTCATATTAATTAACTCTGGTTTCTTTGTAGCTAGAACAAATCTTTGCTATGTAACATGAGCTATGCGTATTCCCAGCTGTCCTAATGTAGGCTGCACCGAGGAGGAAGAACTGACAATTATTATCTTGCTTTTACAGAGTGTAATCCACATTTGTTAACATCCTAGAGAAATATGCCTATTTTCACAGCCAATTAAAACAAGTTTCTTTTTACCAGATATAGTTTCAGTGGCAAAACCACGCTTTCTCTCACCTATTAGGGGAAAAAAAATAAAACTGACTAAGAAAAACACTCAGATGCTTTTACTGAAGCCAGAAAAGCAGCCCTACTTTATTCAACAGAAGAAAATTTAGGAGTAATTATTCACCTGCCTCTTGAGCACAAAAACTTTGCAACCTTTGCACACAAACACAGCAAGGAACACGTCTTTATCAGACGTCTTAGGGAAATATCACAAAATAATGATGCCTCACTACTTGAAAAGGTTTGCATACACGAGTAACTTGAAGGAATGTTACTGATCCCGGTCAGTCATTTGCAGCATCTGAAGCCCCAGTCAGCAGCAGCCCCTGCACAGAACAGGGGACACGGCCCCTTGCTCCCCCTCACGCCCTTCCTAAAGGCTTCACCCTCCACTGCTGCACCCATGGAGTCAGAGGCTGCTCACACAACCAAAGTTATACACGCACGTTACTCTGGCAGGAACACTACATTTTTCTGGTTCATGCTCTGCACAGTTTGCCATAATTTTTTTAATATTACTCATAAGCCTTTTTTATAACACATTTTTAACTATTTTGACATATATCCGTATTTGACTTTCTGTATTTATAGTGACATTTAAGTTCACTCATTCGAGCAGTGACTTTCAGTTCCTTAGAGTTCGATGAATAACATGCTTCAGAGTATTAAAGGAAAAAAACCCCTTAGGTAAACAAAATTAGAGGATATAAACAGATGTGGATCACTGTAAAGTATGAAGAATGCATAGTACAAATCACAGAAATTTCTGGACATTATTTCCTCCCCTTTCTCCACCTACAATAAAGTATAGGAGAAAAATCAGAGCAATGTTTCTGCCAACAAGTTAGAAATTCCCTTAATTGCAATTATTCAAGGGAAATGGCTTGCTCACTATTCACATGTTCCTTTCCAATTAAACAGCTTTCCATTACATTTGTAACAGCATCTAAGGAAAAATATTTTGCAAAAGTATTTAAATAAATTTAAAATGAAGGTTGGAGGGACTATTTCCTGCTCTGCATGCCTAGTTTTTAATTTCCACATTGTGTCCCCATGGCCATGTTTTGCTGATGACAGAGTCTGACTGCAAATCCCATACCTGCTATACACTACGTTTTCTCAGTATCTGGCACTGTGATATTAAATAACTATAAAACTAGAAAGCCAAAATAACTAAATCACCTGGCAGCCAATTTCTGAGAGTTAAACCACAAACCCGGAAAATGGTGGAGTGTGTTGAAATAATGTAAAGGAAACCCATAAATTCAAACTTTATGTTCTGTAAAGAACAAATATGAAAAAGGCATCAAAATAATGAAAGATTGTTTATGTATTCTGGCATGAAATGGGAATGTGTTATGAGAGAGAGCGCAGTGGCAGAGACAGATCGACAGAGCTGACAGTGTGGTATTCATCCTGCATGGTACAGCAGACGTCCTGCTAGTGGCAGTCGACAGCGCAATAAATCAAGGGCTCTCGATGCTGTACCTACAGCTTATTACATCCAAGATGACAAATAAATAATAATCCCTGTCACAGCGGCCCTTTGCTCAAGGATTGAGCCTGAAACCTTTTGCTCATCACTCCTGGTCTTAAGTGAAAATACTAGAACAAGGGAATTGAAGGCCACGGTTTACTGAGCTCATGAAACACAAAGCAAGCTGGCCACAGGAACTAAAACCAAGCAGGAAAGGTCAAGTAGCAAGAAAGGATAAATATTTAAATAATCCCAGCAAAAGGATGGCAACATTTCACAGCCGTGAAACTGCAAGAGATCTGTAAAAACCCCAAGCCTTTCAAGTCACGCTCCCAAACAGCTGAGACTGGTAACATGAAGTTCCAGAGTTTCTGTTTTCCAATTACACACTGGGGCACAAGGCTGTGTGTTGGTTTGCTCCCCCCATTATCCCCCATGTAAAAGAGCTGTACAACCAAGGTGGGTGTCAGGCAGCAAAACCACTGCCCCATCCCCTTCCACACCATCCCCTAAAGGCAAACACCCAATCTTGAAAAAAGAATCCCTAGTTCTCTCTTTTAAATATTTTTTCCAGTATTTAACTTCTTAGAATGCTTTTAACATTTAGGATATATTTGAACCATCCATCCAAAAGACAGTACCAAAAAAAAAAAAAAAAAAAGTCAGTATCAACTAATACTGGAAAGAGGGCTCCTTTACCTTGCTGGCCCACCAATTATAATGCAGATTATAATGCTGGCCCACCAATTATACAGATGCATACAAGGCGTCTTGAGTCCATCATCAAATGGAACACAGATTTTCTTCTTCAAATTAAACATGAATTTTCTGTAGAGCCTGGTAGAAGGTTGAAGTTAGGATAAATATATTTCTTTTTTAACTACTCATAACAACAGAGTACACTTTGTCCACTTCATGTCTCATTACTATTTAAACTTGCAGTTGTATTTTCAAGCAATACAGACAGCACTGAATTAATCCAAGGCCAGTCCTCAGGCTCATTGTTGCCACCTGTCAATGCCTTTGGCTCTTAAGGTAAATCCCTTGCTCAGCCTTTACTCCATTTTTAAAAAGTAACATCCCCCAGCAAAATGTGGTCAATACAGCAAGTAATACTCTGCAAGGTATATTAGAGCATCAAAACATCAACATCATCAGAAATGCACCAACTTAAAAACCAAATTTATATTGATTATCAGGTGCTGAATGAGGCACCCTCCTTGATGATGAACACCAGGAGCTACTCCTACCTTCTCTCTGCTCACTGCCAACTTTTTTGTACTTTTTCAGATATATCCCTACTTAATAAGGTAACCAATGATACTGAACAATAAATAGTTTGTCATTATCTTATTTGGGCACTGCCCATCCAATGGTTATTGTCTTCCTTGGAGCACCAATTTTAGGCAATTTTTTTGCCTTCTTTTCTTACTGATTTCAATAATTATATTTGTTTACTAGCTCTTTCTAATCACTGCATATACAATATTAAGTCACAGACCTTTAAAATATATTTTTTAAAAAGCTCTGCTGAGACAACCCTTGTATTTATTTATCGGTACCAAAATGCCTCATAACATTCATAGAAAATATCTGTTTGGCTCACTGTCCATGTTACCTAAGTACACTGAGGAAAAAATGGTCATGATCAAGGGTAGATAGACCAGGCCTGAACAGCAGCATATTTCATAATGACATCCATAAGTTTATGGAACTTCAATAGGTTCTAAAGTAAAGGGACCAAGCAAGAGGGTAACTGAGAAACAGTTACAGCTTCTAACTGCAAAGCACCTGAAATCCCAAACATTCATAGCTTGGATATCTCAAGTCTAGAGTCTGAATGCACACTTGAGAGATAAGGCTTCTTATTAGAGATATTGTCTGTTCCTAGATCAATAAATTCCATGCAGAGTTAAGTTTTGGGGATCACAAATCCTTCTTCTGTGCTCAAACACTTTATACAAGCAATATATTGGTGAGAAAAGGTCTACAGTCAAAATTGTGCTCATTATTGGCCTGTGTAAGTCCTTCAGATCTTTGCTATTTTTAAGAAGGCCTTTCCTCTCATTTTTTTTTTTTAAATATGCCATAACATACAAAAACACAACCAATATAACAGGTAGCAGATAAGGCAGATTACTTTGGCCAGTACATAACTTCTACACACAGAGCAGCAGATGAAATCTTGATCTCCCAAATGCAATAAACCTTATTAACACCTGTGAAACAGGAAGTTACCTTCCTTGTTACCAACCTGCAGCTGTGATACAAAATTACAAATAACCTCTTAAGCACAGCTCCAATCACCTGGGTCAGTATTTTACAACATAGCAGCAGGCAGCTGAAGTAAAACTCTGCTGGGCTTAACACTGCAAACCCAAGCAGCGTTATTGCAATGGTTTAATTACAGTTTAAATACAGTTCAGGACTAGGTCAAAAGTTCCCAATATCCCCAGGAGGACAAAGCACTGCCCTTGCCACAGAAGCCCCTTCCTGCTCAATGATTCTAAAATTGTTGTGTTAGTAATTGGAAAATGTTTAATTCGTACTTTACTGTAGATATCAAGAATTAAATATTATGTCATAGTTTTGATAAATACCAATTTATAATCTATACACAAACTGCACACACATGTGTGAAGAAAAATACTTGGCTAGAAAGATTTGTATTTCCTCTGCAGTGCACTGAGGCAGGGACAATACTTCTTGCTGGTGATAGAAAGTGATGATTGTCATCAGACAAAGCAGAAGACAATTGCTATGGAAGTTGGAGAGCCTCAGAATCATTTGACAAAAACGATAAAACACTTTGCAGATTTCACAGACACAGGTTCACATAAGCGACAACTTATTTTAGGATATACTTTATACTTAATTACTTCTATGAGTACATAGGGATATTTTGTCATAAACTCACTGAGTTAGCTGTATTTGTAAAGAAAGAGTATTCTGGAAAGTGAACCCCACTGCTAATGTTTTTGTTTGAATAAATTATTACCCAACACCACAACTATCAACATTTTACAGAACGAGAACATAGATTTCTGTAATTTTTCTGGCCCTAATGCCAGTCACTATTGGGAGCATTTAGATATAAATTGTCTTTCAATAAAAGTAAAAGCTCCCAAAACAACAAAATGAAAAGACACAGCAGCTTAAATCAAGGAAGTCAATTTCCACATGCCGATCCTAAATATTTCATAGCCCTATTTTATTCTGACATTTGTAGATGACTAAAGTGTTACAAAGGAAATAAAATGCTGATTAAAGAGTTCACTGTCATAAAGGTTACTGAATTGTAAATGGCCCTTTCCATCTTCCTGTTAATAGGTACCCAGCTGTAAACATCATGAAGGATGTGACGGGAGGCCTGTGCTGCTCCTTTAGGAGTCGTATATACATTAATCACTGAATCACCAAGCCATGCTTAATTGCAAGTTGTATATCACACAAATCCATGGTAAGTAGAAGGAAACTCATTATTGCTGCTTCATAACTACTGGGTACTTCTCATTTTAACCTTCTCACACCTGGGACACTGTTGTTTTACAATGTGAATGCAGAAAAGGCATTAAGTCACTAATTATAGTAACACTGTATGTTACCCTGCTGTTTGAACATTTTTCAAAATAAAACAAAGTACTATCAGCAACAGAGAAAAACGGCATTTTTTAAACTAGTTAAGCAAATTCTATTTTTTTTTCCCCATAGACAATAACACACGGAAATCCATTATTCCTTGATAGTTTAAAGAACTGGTTAAATGACAAAGAAAAAACCAAACACTGTATTTTGTTTTGACAAAATTATTGATTTAAATCCCATCCAATAGCACAATACTATTTAAAGGTCACCTAAAGAAAAATGAGTTTACACTCCAACAGAGCAAGCTTATCTGCCATGAAAGTGTAATGATGTGTTTATACTCTCACTAGTGTGTATATATTTTTCAGAAAGATAAGAGATTTTGTGCAGGTGAAGTCTGACAAAAAAGAAAAGCAAAAAAATTTGAGATATTTGTGTAGTTGCTAGTATTAATTTCAATAGGTTCCCCCCTCCCTGTGTTTTTACAAACTACTGGGCACCATAGCAGTGGTAATTCTTTTATGCCATTCATCAGATGTTTCATCACAACTCTTTGAAGATTTGCAAAGTTTACTGCATAGCTTATGTATCTAGACACTAACAAGTGTCTTAATAGATATAAAACATGTTTCAATTTGAACATCCTTGTGTTTTAATGCAAACTGGTTTGAAATTTTGTTTCATAGTGAAACACCATATGTCCCGGCATACTACTCAGCTAAAAGTATCTTTTGTTAATGACAATCATTCAAAACTATGCCACTGTGAAGATAAACTCTGTGCAACTGGTATCTGTTCCGAATGTCATGCTTTCTTCTGTTCCATTTTCAATTCCAAGAGTAAATGGAATCAGTGCTTTCTCACACCCAGGATGTGCTAGCATGTTCTTCACATCAGCTCTGCCCTAGGATGTCCATTAGCTGCTACCCCAGCCCTCTTGCCACCGCTCTCCACTCTGCAAGTATCCTCACTGTGCTCACATGATCCCCTTTCCAGGTATACCTGAAGGACCTGCAAAGTACCTAATTACACCCCTTCCCTCTTCTTATAAAAGAATATGCACAAAGAACAGTGGTTATGGCTTTCGAATCCCCCTGCTCACCTACACCAGCTGCTGTTGATAGGCTTCATGCTCCTCATGGATTTAGCTGTCAAGAAAACACTGCAGCAAACTCACACACACTTCACAAGAGCCACCCACCTTTAAAACACCTGAGCATTTTGCTTCATCGCCCCCCCAAAAAAAGCAGCCTTTCAAAGCGGAAAATTTTTATCTTATTTGGAAATTCCATATTCACAGACTGAGTATTCTCAGCTTTCCTGCTGGCTTCAGTTGTTGACATGTGCAAAAAAANCGCACCATAACATCGTAAAGAGACTCAATATCTTTGAATAAAACTGCAGTAAAATGTTTTAACACGCCAATAGAAATTGTATTATGGGAACTAACATTTATTCTGAGATTATGGATGCCTAAGTTAGGATGGTCCTTTTTAGAAACTTATCTACAAGCATTCCGAAAAAATAATCAAAGAAAAAAAAGGTTTTCTACATATGCACGTGGTAGGAATCCCACTTGTTTTTACTTTTGGAAATTGTACACTCAACAATGCCCAGTCCTTGATCTGTGACAAGGAGAGCCTCACATGTTCCTGTGCCCACTCCACACATCCTTTAGCAAGGGGGAAGAGTCCATCTGATAAAAAGACAAAAGATGGTCTGGAGAAAGAAAAGCCTCAACACACAGATTGAGTTTTCCAAACACTCCCTGCAATGCTCAATACAGAGCATACAAGCAATGGTTAGAAAAAAAATCCCTTCTACCCCTTAAATTCACATTTTTAAAAACGAGGTTGTTATAATTTCTCTTCACACAATGCATGAGCTTAACAAATAAGAAGAGACATAAATTAACTAACGAAGATACTTATAAATTAGATTTAGGGCTCCATACTTTGGAACTGTGCACAGAAGTTGATATAAAACCAGATACCACAATAAGTGATAGTCCAGTGACTGATACCTAACCCAACGTCAGCACCTGTGAACTATATCCCTCCTACTCCCTACTCTGTCCTTCATTTCGATACCTCAGTCTGTTCAGTATATAGGGGGATTGGGGAAAAAAAAGTGCAATAATAATTTCCACTAACTGGTAGGTTGTCTGAAAGCTTAATACATCACTCACTCAAAAAATTTCAGATAAGAAGTGCTTCATTAAATCTGAAGAGCAATTCCTCTATGCATGTCTCATGCATTTTGTCCCATCTTCATGCACTCCATAACCTTCATAGAAAATTATATTAATTTTAGGTATACAATCCTTTGTGCTGAGCCTACTACTGAGATATTGTCAGTCAGGATAAAAAAAAAACACAAACATGGTCTGTGATTTACTAGAAGCTTTAGACAACACTTGCTGATGTAAAAATGAAAAAAGACAAAATAGGCTGCCATAAGAAGAGAAAGTGACATCTAAAAATAATTTCAAAATAACTTTTGGAGTAGTTTGTTTGATTAGTTTGTAGTCTGGGGGCAGGCTTGCATTGTTTGGGTTGGATTTTTGAGGGTTTCTTAAAGAATTTTTCAATAGGAAATTATTTTAATGAAAAACATTACGTTGTGCACACTATGTAGCTGAACACCTATGCACCAGATGACATGCCAAGTACATCATGCTGACTTCCTCTCAGAGCACACGAGGATATTTTTTGCTGTATATCAAAGGCTAGTCTCCCTTGTTTAATTAGCTGTTCATGTGTGAAAAGACAAATACACAAAAACTCAGATTCTAATTGCTGTTATTCTGAGACATGTAAAAGTCTTCTCCTCTTGAATTTGCTGTCACATTACCTAGAAAACCGTAATAAGTTTTTTAATTAAAAACAAAAAAAATTGAATGCGATATAATAGAGAGAGCATCTGCTTACTTTATAGAAATTATATATTAATAAAAAAGGATTGTTTATACAGTAGTGCAATCGGATAGAAAATTATTGAAATTTTACACTCAATGGTACATTCCATTTGCTATTTTATCCTGCAAGTGACTACAAACTTCATTAAAACCTGATAGGTATGTGAGTTTCAGGAGTCAGTAAAATTTCTTTAAGACTGTAACAACTCTTAAAAAGAAAATAACTGCCAAACATAAGACATTATTCAACACTGATACAACTTAAGCCCGTATCAAATTATATTTAAAGAATTCTGAAAGTTTAGGTTAAGAGTTTTTGAAAGCATCATGGACAAAACATTAGATTTTTCCCCCGTTTTTATTTTTCAGAGTTTCCCCCCTGTTACTCCAAGGCCAAAGGGGATGGGAGTGGGGCAGCAGAGAGACTGTGACCCCACAGATTACAGTCCAAAGCAGATCTGCTGTTTCTTGGGGGTTGTCTTCCGCAGGATATTGCAAATTTTCTTCCTGCAGCTGTGCCAGGGTCTGCACTATTTGTTCACAACAAGCTTAGGTGTCACACAGAATTATCCTGAGGGTTGCACAGTTCTACACTTTTTTATTATACTGTTTTACAAGGAATTGGAATTACTGAACACATTCAGATAAACTACAGAACAGAGCCTGCTATTCTCAAGCACAATGGCTTAATGAGATGAACCCCAAAAAAGTCCTTTGTTTGGGGTTATAGATCAGAAAAAGAGATGACAGGCAAGTACAGAAACCAAGAGTGAAGCACATTCTCCTATGAGCACCAATCAAGTACAAGGCTTTGTTAAACTCAGTACTGAATATTCCATGATCTCATGGTTCATTAGGGAAAGCATCAACAGGTAGCTAAGTCACAGGATCAGCATATATTAGGCTGATCCTGTGACTAAAGTAGGCAGTGTGCAGTAAAACAGGTTTCAGCTATTTAGTTAGCATTTCTGAACACTAAAATGAGTCACAACTCCACTGAGCATTTGACCAAGTGGACACCAGACTAATTTTAATTCAGAGAAAAAAATCTCCTAGAAAGGTAAAAGCAGACTGCATAAAACTATTGCTGCTGTTAGACCATCTAATGAGAATGATTTTTTTTAAAAATTAACAAGAGTAAGAAAATAAACATCTGTGTGGTACAAACCCTCCCTCACTAGAACACCAGTACAGCATTCGTGTAGATGTTTACCAGGTAACCAGATGTTTACCAAGCAACAGATAACAACCCAGAAATAGGTTTTCTACCAAGTTGTGGAAAATATCATGGACCCAACGCTCATTGTGATTGTCATGGCAACACTGGGTGATATTGTCATCTCATAGCCAGCACAAGTGGCATCAATAAATAGTGGCTCCTGTCAGACAACCTATGCACTGACACTTGCTGTTCATCATACTTTTATTTTCCCATGCAAAGAGCAACTAAGTTATGGTCTATATTTGGTGGTAGTTTGAGAACACTGAGGGGAAAATGTGCAATTCAATTAGCAGTTAGACAAGTATCTGTCATAGATAATAACTTCTCATGTCAAGGAATCTACATACTGATCAATGTGAAGCTATGTGCAATTGCTTATACCAATCATAAATCACTTGTTATTGATTGGCATTCCAAATTCTTGACATAATTAGAAGCTCTAGAATGGGTCATAAGATAATGCTGTGTATGTCCACAAACCCTTTATTTTAGGCTTTTCTGTAATCCAGGGCACTCAGGTTCTGCTGGGAATGGAGGAATTTTTTTTTCTAATTATTATTACTATTAGAAAATTAAGTATGAACTGCCACCTGATAAAGCCCTGATAAATGCCAGAAGTTAAAATGGGAATTTCCCGTGTCTGGATTAGATTCCTGTGTGCAAATGGAGACTTGCCTACATCCTGCTCATAATCTGATTTATACACCAATTTATTTTATACATTAGGCACACTGTATGCAGTCTGACTGATGCATAAAAATTTCATGCAAAAAACAAAAACAAAAAAAACCCAGAACATTTACTTGCACACAACTACTTTTCAGTTATTATTACCCCTTCTGGTTACCATCATAGAGTAGGGAGGACAAATGACTTGATGCAGCGCACACATTTTGCCCACTATACAAACATTTTGATTGGTACCTATTTCACTTCACTTTCAGCAGACTCTTGAATAGCTTAACAGCTCTATCTTTAAAGAGATCAGATCTCACATTTTCTCTTAAGTCCTCTGTGGTGACAACCCCCCTACCACACACCCACACAAATTTTCCTACGTACACATAAAAGACATGGGGTTTATTCTGTGGTGTACCTCAAATAAATGAGCCAGATGCAGTAAGGGGGGATACTTGTGCTAATTTTCAGATGATCTTCATACATGTATGCTTCCTGTGCTATTAATCAAATTGAAGGTATGTTTTTGCACAGCTTTTATTTAGGAAAAATCAGCAAGAAATGCATCTTTCTATATTTCCCATTTATTAGAAGTCTCCTTTCATCCAAGAAATATGAGACCTGAAATAAATTGTACCATCCTGCTTTTTTTTTTATTCAAATCCTTGCCAGTGCTAGGCAGTATGCTAATGAAAACAGGTTGATAAATGACTCCCTGATATTTTCCAGACATTTTTCTCTCAGAAGTGCTCTAAACTGATGTAGCTCAAAGAGAATAAGGCGCATTAAGTCATTATATCAATTTTTGTTACCCAGATACTTCAGTCCCAGTTAAGAGCTGACAGCCAATATAAAACAAGGCAAGGGCATCATACGACTCCATCGATCAAACCTTGTCGTAGATAGATTGCCTATTACACAAATAGAACCACCAGATTCAGTTTGTAGTTTTATGCTCTCCAATTAAAGGATAACAGGGTACTTTCCCATAAATCTGCTAATTGCAACTGAATTAATTTAACAAATTTTGCCAAGCACAGGAAAAAGTGATTGGTTAAGCTAATATAAACTAGCACAGGTTGTCACAAAGCAGGTTCCATAACAGGCTTTTACTCTACCTTTACTGGGCAAGGTGTCACAAGCATTTAACTCCACCAGGGTTCTCTGGCAACAGACAGCTGACAACCATAAAACATTGTACAAATAGGAGATAATTTATTTGCTGTACTTCCCCCCACCCCCAAACCATGGAATAACGCCACCTTTGCACCTAATTAATGTTTCTCCCTAAGCAGGCTGTTTTTCTGAATCAGTATTATACAAGCAAAAGCACTAGATCACAAAAAGTGCTCCCTCATGGGCACTCAGCAAACAATGGCAGTGATCTGCAAAAAAAGAGAAAACCAGCCCATAGCAGAGCTGTGAGAAGCAGCCGAGACGCTTATTAAACAGCACAATAATGCAGTGTACCATGCTTTGGATATTATTCTAATGAGCTTAGATATTCATATGGAAATAGCTGGACTGACAGAATGGCAGATAATTCAGATCTAAAAAGAAAGAGCAATCACAAGAGATCTCTAACTGTAACTTATGGAAGGAAATTATGAATGCAATCACCTTTGCAATGATATGTTTGTTATTGTGATAAAAACCAGCCCTGATATAAAAAAAAAAAAGAAAAAAAATCACTGTTTCCTAATTAATTTCAATAAATTTATATCCAAGCCAAAGAGAAATTTTAGGAGCAACTATTCTTACAAAACAGAAAAATTCTTTTTTCTAGATGGCAAGTTTTTCACTAAAGCAACATACAGCTGCGTATGCCTATATAAAAACTGCAAAACTACAGTCATGATTAATATGAAGACACAACAGAGATAATCCTTTTGACACATTGGAATTTAAGATTGAGGGTACTATTATCATTAGAAGAGTCAAGCATATGAAATGCAATGCTACAATGGTAACATTTCTAAATAATTGGCAGCTGAAATCCAAATGCAAAGTCTAAAATGAGTACTTAGTTCAGCCTGGTTTAGTTTTACTTTTTTTTTCATGCTAAGTTCACTGCCTATGGTGCCCAGACACTCATAGGTTCAACAAAATTACATAAATGGTAAAACAAACAAAATAATAACAGCACAAAAAAACAGAAGGAGAAAAAAAAACCCCTATAATAATAAATTTAAAAAACAAACACCCACAAAAAAAATTCAAAAGCCCAAAGTCAGAATTCTACATGTTGCATTTTCTTTATAAATACCTGGACAATTTTCTGTCACTGTTCAAAATGCATTTGAAGACAAAAGACACTTGCAGAGATGCAGCAGCACTTTCCATTAAAACAGTTTGGAAAACCTAACTTGCTTTCACTCTGGTAGACCCACTAAAAAAATTTCAAATTTTACTAATTTCATGTGTAGCACTGTTTAACACGTGGTTATTTTTGCCTAGAAAGAAAATATAGAAAAGCTCTCCCCATTTCAAAAAGAGTTATAAAGAATAAAGAATATAAAGAATATAAAGTTATCCTCCCCATTTCAAAAAGAGGAAGAATTATAGCTCCTCAAAGCAGTAAGATGTCTCAGCATCAGCACAGAGGAAAAAAACCAAAAACAAATAAACAAACAAACAACACATGAGGAGACAGAAGATTTCTCATGCAAAGCCAGTAAACCAACCAATGAACCAATATAAAGCAACAATGGAAATGGGTTTCCTAAAGTTCACAGCCAATTTCATGCTCTTTACTCTCCTCTCAAAGGAGAATAAAGCCACTCAGGAAACAAAATACCCACAAAGCAATCCACCCACTTGTTCCAAATTATTATAATTGGCAAAAACTTTATGCAATCATTTTTAACACTGAAAATGTATGAAAAAATTGTTCTACCCCACTGTCACCAGCAGCAGTTGTGTTGCTTATTTATATTTCACATGAAATAGAATATTTTAGAAGTCTTTGGTGTGGTAAGATATGCATTCCCCTTGCATATAATACACAACACAGCAGTGTAATAGTTATCCAAACAGATTTTACTTCCAGGTTTATTTTTATAGCTTCCCATTTTTTCCATATAACTATTAAGAAGAAGGTGCCATTCTCTCAGTTTAGATATTTTACCCACTATAATTTTGATCATAATTAAAGGTACTGAACAGGAAGCCAGTGTTCTTTTTTGTCTGGTGGAAGCACTGATGTACATGATTTTTTTTAACACTCATGGCCTGAATGCCATACATTAAGTTGTGGTAAAATTTCATTTCAAAGCAGAAAGGTTTGGCTAAGGCAACAGGTATTACTGGTCTCTTTCTTTCTTTAGTCCTTGATTTCAATTGACAAATTCCACCTACATCTAAAATTTTACTCATTTGCATCAGTAATACATTCACAAAAAAAACCTGCAAAACTAAAAATACAAAGAATATGTAAGACCATGACAATACCAAGAATGAGTTATGCTGAATTTATAAAAGAAAAATCATAGTATAGAAAGTAAAGAAACAAACAGGTGGAAAGGAACTCAAGCAATCATCTACTTCATCCCATTCTTGAGTGAAAAATAAAATGTATTCCTGTGACAGTTTCTGTTTTTATAACACACTTCAAATGTGCCAAGTTATCAGCTGTGCATTCTGTGCTCCACAGATGTGATGTTCTCATTCAAAACTTCTGATCATTGCCCAAACAAGAAGTCCAGATGATATAAATCTGTAGTCAGCTAAAACAAAACAGGGATTAACCCATCAAATATTTCCAGATAAATTATTTTGAGCTAGGAAAACTAAGAGAGCCCACTGTCCATGCAGAGAAACCACAGAATATGGCACTATCTTCAGACAAATGGTTCTCAACCTGCGTCAAGAAGTGTTCATGAGTCAAATGTCACAGTAAGGTGAAGTTGCCAATCTTTGATCATTAACTTGCTTTCCTAAGTTTTTTTTTCTACAAGTCTAAAGCCCCACATAGCAGCTCCTTTCATGTACCCCAACCTGGTTCTCAAAACTCACTTATTGTGTACTTAAATTTTACAGCAAGGACAAACCTTCAACACCAGACTATTCCCTAATCATAGAAAGAGCTGCGGACAAAGGAGTATCTGGAAAGTTAGAAGGGCATCATACAAGTCAACCAAAAATAAAAAAATAAAGAAACAGATTACAAACATGAACAGATTACAGCCACTTCTGTCCAGAAGACTTTACATTGCTAAAATAGGTGAGGGAGGAAGCAGCAGATTGTCCAAGGGGATAAAATTATTTCTTCAGAATAGCACGGGTTTCACCTGCAAATGTTCACTGTGGAAGTTGGAGGTACACAAAGCTGCCCATGCATCCATTTGCCAAGATCTGAAAATTTATTTTTGCAACTATTTCGCAAGTATTGATCAATATTAAATTAGACAGAGTGAATATTAAAATATTGCATTACAATTTGTTCATTTCATCAGTTTCCACCACTGTCATCCCACTGTGCACCAGAGTGTAAATGGTCATCCAGAATCCATCCCTGACCTGCTGTCTCACAGCACATGCCCAGGACACTGGAAGCAGGAACTCTGCATTCAATTCTATTGTTCTGATTTGCCTTCTCCATTGTAGAAGCACACTATAATAATTTCAGAATACCACTACTAGACCCTTCAGACTCAGACCCTGTTTGACTCTACAGGGCTGGTTTAATGGCAGGCTGTGGAGAACCAAATACCAACAAAATAGCAAAGAACTGTTTGACACAAATTCTGGAGACAATGTAAGAACAGAAAGGCCTGAGTCAGGGTACCCAGAGAACCCTGACAAACATACCAAGAGGGGAAAGCTGTTGTTCTATGGAAAATCTTGAGGCTGTCAAATTAGGCACAAGACTTTTGAATGTGAGCTATTACATCGCGCTAGTTGTTGCACAGAAACACCCTTGCACTGCAAAGCCAGGCTTGGAGATTTTCAGTTCAGTTTTATATTTAAGGGGGAAGGGGTAAAGCTGTGAAGTCTCACCACCAAAAGGGCACTAACACCTACAACTATTATGACAATATTTTAAATTTAACCCAGCTAATCTGAGGCATCAAACTTCACCCAAAGAGTCTGCAGATATCTCTGAGTGTAAAAATCCAAGGAATTAACTTGAAAAAACAAAGCAGATGTAGAATTGAGGAACAAAAGGGTAGCTGAGAAACCTCCTACCTACAACAGCTAAGATCTACTACCAATAACTCTGGAGAATACACCATGATACCAAAACCTCAAACCAAGACTAGCAGGAGATACAAGCATTCCATGTTTTGAAAAGGGGCAAGACACCTCCCATTAGTACACTGCACACAAGCAACTGAACAGTCCTACAATAGGAAGGATTCTATTAAGACTTCTTCCTCTGTTTTGCCTTTTACTAAAAATATCGCAAATCATCACGCTCCTGTTTCCGTAACACGCCTTTATTCTTTCCTTTTTCCAGTTCTGCAAAAATTTTTTAGAAATATTCGTTTTAATACAGACATTGCACAAGACCTATCATCAGGTGAATCCCCTTCAAAGAATTGCAGAGTTCCATCAAGGAGCTCCTGGCCTCACCCAGCTCCACTCACACCCCCGGCAGCAAAGAAAGCTCTGCCACCGCCAGCATGCAAGGACAAGGGCCAGCGCCTGCAGTGTGAACTCAGGATCTGCCTCAACACCCTCAGTTAGCAGCACAAAAGAAGTTACATGATTCATGGCAGGCTAAGGGACTCTCCCTTAATACAAACCAACTAGCAAACATGAAAGGTTTTACATCTTCTGACAAGAAAAATATAGACTCTAGAAACGCTTTCATGCAGATTCGTCTTTAGCCGGGAGCAGAAGTGTCTGAGGATTTCCTTATATTTATTGGTATCATTATGTGTACAGGAATGATCCCAGAAGTAGGGCAGGGCTGAACTAGTTTTTAGCTAGATAAGTATGCATTATTTTTAACTCTTGGAGACTATAAAGAATAAAATTAAAGTGGCTAGACTAACTACTATGAAAAAATAAAGAAAAAACAAACTAAAACAAAATCTAAAGCATAAAAACATTTAAAAATACAATTAAATATTAAACATGACAGAGATGTGATGAAGTGTGAAGATCTCAATTGTGTTTTAGATCTGATTTGGAGAAAAACTATCAAGGGCAATCACTCCATATGAACATCATTGAGGTCTCAATGGTTACTGGTTACAAAACAAAACCTCATTATTAACACAAAAAAACCCACACAAACTATGCATTTGGCCTCAGAGCAAACAGTATCTCAGTATAAAATGATACCTTTTAGCAACTTGACTTGCTAAGCTACCATAGCTTTAAAAACAAAAAAGTGTTTTGGGGATGAGACCAGGTAAACAGGTAAATTTTGGCAAACAAGACTACTCTAAGTAGTTTCTCAATTTCATTGAGTAGTTTGAGTCATTAAAAGTTTTCAGACCCTAGAGAACAACAAAAATTAATGTTGTCATTTTACACATACATATGTGTGTGTATACATATATACACAAAAATATCCTTTCCTTTCAGTGTTCCTTTCCTAAAAATGTTGAGTTTGATTGGAATCTGCAACAACGATCTGCAATTAAGTCTTCTATCTGTAAAGACAGTAAGGATTGTTTAATTCTTTTGCCCATTTCCTCATCAAAATACTTTATAACCTGGCCTCAGAACTAGCACTCCAAATAAGAAGGGGCCAGCTCAGTCATTTAGCATGTATTGTTAACATTTCTCTGAGGCACCATCTCTTTTTAATTGATGCCCTCTTCCAAGTTAAAACAAATATTTCATAATGTCTAGTAAAAATTCAGATGAGCCTCTAACAACCATATTTCAAGCATTTACTAGCTTTGCATTTTGATCAAGGAGGAAATGCAGTAAGCTAAAACTTGTACTCTAACCATTTTTTCCCCTCCTTATATAAACCTTTGAGGACACACCTTTCTTCTAAGTTTTGGATTCCCACTGCAAGAAGGAAACAGTAAGAAATCCCTTCAATCACCCTACAGCAGGTTCTCCTCTTTTGAAGCCTATTTTACCTCTTTGTCCCTATCACACAGTCCCAGCTTGGCAATCTAGAGCAAAAACCTCCGCTTTGAGACAGCAATTAGATACAAATAGATGCCATTTTTGAGAATCATTATATTATTCAAATAATTTTTCCACTCCAAGAAGGTTAATCTACTTTTCAAACCCAAATACTACTTCTTGCAAAAATGACTGAACTGAAAAACCATACACATCAGTCTTCTGGACACCAAGGGTTTACAGTATTTGTTTCATTTGGCCTTAGTTTGAATTTCCAAAAAGACAAATCTCATCCTTACTTCAGCCAGCCTTATAGGGAGGGCTTTCCAAGGCCAAAGCAGGGCTACTGTGTGGACATTTTATGTTCCTACAACTATGCTGCTGCACAAGCTATCCACATCTGCACATCTACAAAGACAGATAAATATGCTGCTCCCTGTGCTTATGGTTGATTCCCTTCTGTCCTCTCAAAAAAAATTATCTAAGATGAAGTATTGTAATGATGCAGGCTCTACAGTAAGATTTTTCATTTTTTAACCCTGCTCTTCAAGTCGAACAGTTTGATTGGCCCAAGTCTTTTATTACAATCTTTCTATTCGGTGAAAACTATGTGTTCTAAATTTCAAAATTCATTCCACTGCAGCTTGAAAGAGTCTCATTCATTTTTGTTTTGTTTTCCAGGGAAGAAAACGTAAAGTAACAGTTTCTGATGGCCCAGGAGTTTAAATTGGAAGTGACAGAAGGCCTATTAGTTTTTATAGAAAGAGGAGAGCCATCTATTCCCAATGCATCACCAAACACCTTAAAAGAAGGTGATATGGGTTCCTCAGAAGAGATGCTGGCAATCCTTGGAATAAAAGAAGGTGGAGACTGACAGCATCCACCCAACTGAAAAATGGTGACAGAAATATCCAATAGAGCAGTGTAAAACTACAGAGAAAGCCCAACATGCACAGGGAAATCTACTGATTGATAGTTCCCATATGTGTTTTAGGGTAAAAGCTGTAGCCCATAAGGTCTGTCCCTAGGGTCTTGCCTCCTCTTTCTGTCACATCTGGAATAATAAGATTATACTGAATCAATTGCCTATTATCTAGGTTCCAAGCTTCTATTCTAATATAATTTTGACAAACAGATGTTCTGGGGAGAGAGGTACTCCTGCAGTTTTATATAAACACACTGCTGCTCACCCAAGAACTGAAACATGCAAAATTTCCCATCCTTACTAATATCCTTAGCACCTTCTTTACAATGTGTTATGCGGCCAGAAAAATTTGTTTTGTCATTTTTTCTTATGTTTTTTTTTTTTTTTTCTGGTGAGCTGCTCAGGACAGCATGCACAAAGACTGACAAGAGACTGCACGAGTACCATTTCTGACAAAGAAAGCAGAGTTCAGCATTTATTCACTGTTAATTTGACTGTACACTATGATCAAGATTACTGTAGCACAATGTTCTCGTAAGGTTATCACCTGTTTGCATCCTTCCACTGCTAGAACTTCATCCTGTACTAAGTGTGATACATCTCATACATTATTAATCCCATCCAGCTCTGCAGCAAGTTTCTATAAAACCACTGCTGAAATACTACACTCTTAAGGTGCCTGACAAATCTGAAAGCTGCAATATTAATATGGTTATGTTTCAGATAGGTGTGCTTAACCCAGGCTAAACAACCGCCACGTTCACCTCGCGTGTTCCTGGGGAATATTGATCCTATCTCCAAAGCCCAGGGAACAGGGTCTTAGTACCACTTATGACAGCATTACAAATAGTGCTCAACACAAAGTAAAGTTACAGATAAAATCTGAATAGGTCGATTAATGGTTTTAGAGAGCTCTATACAAGCTATATAATTTTTCTGGACTGTGGAAAACTGTCTTTCAAGAACAAAAATGAAAACATTGATCAAATCCTACAGTGTACTGACAGTTAGGATCACCAGCTGCATTTACTGGCCTTCAAGAAAATGTGGAACACCCAACTTCAGGCTGTGAAGTAAAGCAGATAAACCTTTACAGCATATGTTCATCTCTTCAAAATTCTTATGCCTTTTTTTTTTTTTTTTTCATAAAGCAAACATTCTTTTCAGGGAGAAGGTGAAAGCTCTATTCCAGCTTCTGCACACTTTTTCCACTTTAGAGACTTTCTCAAGAAATTCTCTACCAATAAATATTACTCCCTGCCACATATCTGCTATGTCAGTAATACCAAAAGAAAAGAAAATATGTTTAAACACAATGTAAGGCAATGTTCCACTTAAGCCATGATTCTCTGTAACACTGCTGTAAACCTTCCTCTCTTCTGAGAGGTCAGTCGGTGTTTTAGCACCAGTTGCAGTTAGAACAGATGTAACTCTGTGTCTGATTCAGGCCAGAATCCAAAGTAATCCCCAAAAATAATTTTTCACTCAACACTCTTGGGTTTGCTCTCCTCGGAATGCAAAGTGGTACATACTCACACTAACACACAAACTCACACAGTGCCCCTGCTTTGGTGGTCCTCTAGGAGAAACTGTTATGCTTAACTTAAACTTCAGCCCATCTAAGCATAAATTATTTTCAGAGAAGGCTGCACCTACAAAAAAAAAAATTTAAATAAAAATACTTCCCATCAAAGAAAACCCTAAACAAATAAACAAAACCTTAACACAAGACTTAACACAAGAAAAAAAAAAGCAAGAGAATTACACTACTACTTTCCAGGCTTCCAAAATTTCTGAAGTTTTTAAGAAGAGTTAGTCAAAGTATACTCTAGAAAATCAGTTAAATTTGTTATTGTCTTACAATTCAGGTGGCTTGTCTCACTTCCTCTACTTTGATTTGAGTAACACTGAGCTAATCTTACAATGGCTTGTTCCAAATACTAATTGGCCACATGCTAGAGGGATTCCCAGGAGTAAGACAGCAGTATCAGAACAGAGTAGATTAAAACATTGAACATGTATAACTCATCTTTTTACATTTACAGTAATTTAAAAGTCTGGCTATCATTAGCAATACATTGAACATACCAAAATGAGAAAATATCATACTATGGAGTTTTCCATTTCTGACAGCAATTTAAATAGACAACTGCGAGAAACACTCAATTGTGTAATTAAGTTATCTGGATAAAAGACAACAAGTTTTTTCCTTTTTTTTTCCTCTTAATCTCCCCCTCCTGTCAAGTACATTTTTGCAGACATTCTCAGTTTAATAATGTAAAGATCCACTGCAATTTCTTTAACTGTGCTTTGTATTTATGCATGGCGCAAAAAAAAAAAAACAATACAGTGGCATTACTGAATAAGTTACTTGACAGGAAAAAGATTTTTTTTTTTCCATTCAGTAGCTTTGTTTGTTCTCTTATCATCCTTAATTCAGCCCAAACTTTTGAAAAGAAATGTATATATACATCTGAAATACATCGTCATGGCAGCCAGACGATGAATGAACTCTACTTAACTAAACATGTAAAAGGCAGGTGCAGTGATATTGAACCAACGTTGTTCCACTGAGTATCTTCCACTGTGACCTACAAACACCTCCAGGATCTCCTGGCAGCCTTAAATACTGGGAAGGGGGAAATCTATTAAAGCAGGATTAACGTATAGATCTTCAACCCCACATCTTGCTGAAATAAGAAGTGAAAATGAAGGAAAAACTAGACTATCCAACATGATAGAAGTAATAAAAGGAGAACATATTTCTCATCTGTTAACCTTGAATATCTGCTAGCTCAAGATTTTCACATTCTTCATGTATCACTTCACTGTTCACTCCTTAATAACCACTCGAAAATCAGCTGCACATTAAAGAAATGGAATATAAATTTGACTGGACTCACTACATCTGAGATATCCTCCAATACAGCATAAAGCTAATTTAGCTGTCACTTACTGTAAGTAAAATGACAAATATCTGTAATATCTGTCAAGATATGAAAGCTTTAAAGAGAGTTATGCAGCTGTCAACATTTTGATGACTTTAACAAGAGAAAAATAAACGAAGAGAGAAAATAGACAGCACGTCTGTTGTGTATCCAGATGCCCAAATCTCCTATTACTTTTATTAATAATAATAAAATTACTTCATAAAAATAAGATAAACAACAAGGACTTCTGAAATAAACTGATATAAGTAAACATATTAGTACTGGTGAAACACATCCATAGAAAACACTGCTAAAAAACTGAATGTAGGCCTCTTCAGTAACTCCATAATTATCACAGTATCCAGCATTTATTTCATTCAAAATTACTATTTATGAACCAACTACATAGGAAGCCTTAGAAAGAAAAAACAAATTATGACTTATCAAATATTTAGCTTCCTATATCTAAACAACTCTCTACATATTTTAGTGATTCAGTAATTTGAACCATTTTAGCTCCTGAAGGAGGAGCTTGTTCAGTTTTCAATGTTGCATACTTTTTGCAAAAAGGCATCTCAAGGATTGGCTGTAAAGACAGTTTGACTGAGGCAATTTTCATCCCCTTTTCTGCACATGAATTGTCATTCTATTTTTATTTAGCTGTCAGTTTACAGGTGCTGACAAAAGCGTATGCCTTCCTCCTCTCTCCCTGCAGGAAAAACAGAACATTTCCTTAGAGTTCTAGGTTGACTTATCCCATTTCATATCCAGCTTTACAAGTTTTGCATAAAACACCCTACTCTAAAGGAAAATCTGAAATACAGCTATTCTAGCCACGATTTTCATCTGGGTTACAGGACTAAGTTCTACGCAAATCATGAAAATACACCTGCCACTAAATAACCCAAGATTAGGCAAAACAGAAAACTCCTTTTTTTTGCATTGAAAAGAACAATAGAAGTGTTGAAAAAATTGATTATAGCAAATATGAAGAAAATAGAGGAAAAGTGTCTTCACTTTCATACACTGAACTCCAGCTACACAACCAAGAGTTAAATTTGTTTTGGGGAATAGGAAGGCAAATCCAATCTTTCAGTAATATTTTAATAGTGATGAAATAACAGTCAGCAAGCTGCTCAAATCAAAAATCTTTGTCTTTTAATGCACTTTTTCATTTCACCCCTGATTTCAGACCCATAGTACCAAGCAGACTTTTGTAAAGCAAGAATTTATGGGTGATAGAAAAGAAGCAGCTAGCCTGCTTCTCATCAAACCTCAAGGTGAATCACCAGAGTAAGACATCGTTTTTCCAAGATATAAAATTAAAAAATGAGCTCCTACAAGAAACAGTAAAGGAGATCATATAAAGGATTCTAGAAGGAAGCAAGAAGAATATGCTATACCTTGTGATTAATATCACCGTGTTTGCAAAACAGACCTCCTGTAATCGAAGGACATGGTAGTTACTGTTCGTTGTTATCCAAAGTTTTCTAAATAGGAATTTCAGTGGCTGAAGAAAAAAACTGAGTTTATACAGAAGTGTCTCTAATTCACCACCAAAATTATATGAGGATTTGCATCCATTTATCTAAAATAATCAAACATCTGTACTTACATTCTTACTTGGTTTGAAGGCAATGTAAACCGATTCAGCTTAAGTTGATTTTCTAACCAACTCATAATAGACTAAAATAAACTTTCCCTCCACTTTTTTCATGGTTTGGCAACAGCTATTTAAAAACCTTTCCAATTAGTAAAACAAAGCCTTTGAAGCACTTTCTTTAAATAAAAAAAAAAAAAAAAAAAAAAAGCGTGCACACACTTTTTCTTTCTGTTTTCAGTTTGCAATTTCACAGGTTTCCTTTTAACACCATCTGATTGTAAAAAATTTACTGGCCATTTAGAGACAGGCGACAAATTGCCAGGTGACTTCCAGGTGTGATCCAACCAGATCTCACACTAAGCAGGATCAGATTTACCTGAGACTTCAGCAAGAGACCTAAGCAATAATCAAATAAAGGAACCCAGAAACCATTGAAGATTGTGCTGTACTGTCATTAACACAACAACAGAAGTGATTTAACATCTCAATATGGCTTGAAAAAGAGTGGTTCTAAAGAGCAGCATTCATCTGTGATCCTTAAAAATTTTATGAAGCTGTAAGTTAAAAAAAATTCATACAACAGAAGCACTCACGGGTGTGGTGATGAGGAATACACGACTCAGTTAAGATTCTGCCCTACTGTTAGGATGCCCTACTACATTTTACCCATAACATTCTAAAACCAACACATAGGGGAGGGGTTTTAGAAGAAAAGACGTACATTGTAGGTTTTTTTATGGGGCTTTGACCAGAGAGAGATGGCCATGAAACATGGTTTGTGGCTGTTTTGCTTGACTACATTTACCCATTCCGAAAGACTAATGGGCATATCACCTCACTTGGCTCCAAAAGGAAGAAACAAAGCAAAACTGAAATAAGCTGTAAAAATGACAGTGTAGAATTGCCCTTTATCTACTGAAAATAGTAACTTAATGACTTACAAATGGATTTGCACATCTATTTATCTCAACAACTATGTTTCCTATTTCACTTGTATGAATCTGCCAACACAAACAGCAAACCATACTTTTAAACCAAGAATAAAACCACTAAAAAGACAATTTAGGTTTGGATTTTTTTCATTGTGTCCCTCATGCGAAGGACATAAGTTAGTCACGTTCTTTTATCAGCAGCTACTTTTTAATTTATAAATATGACAAATTTTAAATCATATAAATGCTGTATTATCGTGCATAATTTATCACTATTCATTGTATAGGCTAATTATCCTTAATCCAGCATACATGTGATAAAAACCTGCAATTCACTTAGCAGATGACATCGGCAACGGTTTCTGATAGTGGCAGGGGGAAATGGAAAAAAAATATAAAATCAACATTAGCTGTAAATTTATCTTTCTTATTTATACCTGTCCAAGCTCAGGAAAAAGAAACATGTCTTAGATATCAGAAAATGAAGCCTTCAAACATTGCTACTCCACATTATCACACATCTGATTTTTAAAAACAGGAACAGCTGCATTTACTGATAAGAAAGCAGGAAGATGTTGTATGTTTTTGCACAGATGTTTGTAAAATCCGTCTTTGTTAAGCATATGTCTGAGAAATAAGCCACCTTTAATCTTCCCTAATGATTAAGTCAAATGAAATAAATGACATGGCATAGTATCTTTAAAACACATACAAATAAAAGAAATCAGTATTCCTGTTTTTATACAGAAAGGAAGCTATTTCAACTTTGTAACTTCAGTTATCACAGCTACTAAGAACTGATTAAAGATCAATGAGATTAAATGTCAAGCAAATATTTATTAATACTACTAGAAAAGTATACTCACAATCACACTCTGTGCATCAAAGGAGAATATGGGACAATATCTCCCTTGTAAATGGGAAGTATTCCAAATAACTGAATTATGGCTTAACAAAATATTAACAGCATATTCACTTTACAGGGACAGCATATATGATCATTTCAACTTTTAATTATTCTTCATTATATAACTCAGCTATGCAATCATGAGGTTTGAAAAATTAATTTTAAGAGAATAAAGCAAAGGAATTACTTGCAAAAAGAAAACTCAATTTTTATATTTTACTCCAGGTATGTACTT
Source organism: Polioptila caerulea (assembly GCA_013397295.1). Taxonomy (NCBI): domain Eukaryota; kingdom Metazoa; phylum Chordata; class Aves; order Passeriformes; family Certhiidae; genus Polioptila; species Polioptila caerulea. The sequence continues at coordinate 701,531 of VYXF01000691.1, forward strand.
CATACAGGCGTGTTCCAGGTAAGGTGCCATACATAAAATATCCTCTCTTCACATACCCACGGGAAGAGTTCAGAGACAACACATGCAGCTGGGGCCTAGTGAACTCCTCAGAACCTAAACCAGCATGTCTCAAGTGAGGATTTGGGATATAAATACTTTTTTTAATAAAGCTCAGGTAGGTTCCTCTGAAGCCAAGTATTAACTGTTTCAAGCACTGCATCATAAACTGCCAAACTGTATCTGAATAACTCCAGACTACCAAACTTAATAATGTCATCAGAACTCAAATCTTTCACATAATGAAAAAATCTTTACAGGTTGTCTAAACATTTAAGTAAAACCAGTCAGCCCCAGAGAAGCTGGGTGCCCACCCAGGGCAAAAATTACTTGCATTCACATAATTGGTTCAGATGGGGAAGGGTCAATCTTGTTGAACCTCAAAGTCACACACTGTAGTGTTTATGAATGGGCAAAACCCATGAGAAAAGTAACACCTATCCCCTAAAGGTGAGAGGCAGAGAACTCAGGAGTTGTAGGACCCCAGGGCTCCTCAGCATGGAGCAAAGCTGGCAAGGAAGCAGGGCTGCCACCTCAGCTGTACCAGCGCTGTGTGAAGAGGAAGAGTCAGGGTATCCCTTACACAGCACCTACAGCCTGGGAACTGGACCATGGACACTGAAATAAGGCCTGAACTCCAACCAGAAACCATACTGTGCTGTTTAATGTGACTGTTTATTAGGCAAGCACATCAAAGGAGAAAACTGCTTCCTGAGGAGCAAAGAAATAAGCTGGCACTGACAAATAGGAAGCATTTGAAATCACAAGAAAATAGCCCACTTAAGAATTGCCCCACCCATCAAGTAACAGCCAGTGCTTCAGACTCTCACAAGTTCTCAGTTACAAGAATATTGTACATAACTATGTACTGAATAATGTATTGTGTAGAAGAAAAAAGCAGAAAGCACATGGAAAGCTATGCAAAATGTGACCAAAAAAAAGAATTTCAGATTTATCTTCCAGAAGTTTATGTAAGTTCCCAGTTTCATTCAGAAAAAAGAAGACTCTTTTTAACAATGCCTTATTTTAAGAACCCAGAGATGTTCAAAGATATTTTTCAGAACAGATCAATTCTTGCTATAGAGCTGACGCTTCAAAATTCTGCATGTTAAAAAGCAAACTCATCATTTTAGAAGCAACTCATTAAAAAAGAAATTGTTTTATCATTATCTGAACTCACATAAATTTGACATGGATTTTATTTCTCACTAAGTACTACTCAAGCTTGTTCTTTTCTTGAATATGAAGAGATGGCTACTTCCAGCATGAGCTGAAGACACAGCATCAATTAAATGCAGGTGGATTGTTCCTTCTGACATAGAAGAGATTCCAGCTGGAGGAACAGTAAATGAAATCACTCAACAACCTAAAAAACATTGCTTTCAGGACAGGCCTATCAGTAGAAGGGCAGCCCTGTGCCATATATTTCTGCCACATAGTTCTGAAGTGTCAACTACACAAAACAGAATGTGAACTGGTCTTTCTGCTTAGACTCAAAATTAGGTCAGCCTACAGTAATGGCTTAAGATCAAGAAAACTTTCCAGCTGTTCATTAAACAATTAGGCTAAGACTCAACTCATGCAACTGAAATCATAAAACATAAAGGGCCTTTAATTACCACAATTCCATAGATATATGTATTAGAGGAGACAGCATGGAGGTGAAATGGCTCTGCAACATATCATTTTTCTGCTCTTAATAAAGTCAATGGCTGCCATAGACTTTCAGGGACAAAACTAAAGCCACAGCTACTACGTGTTTTAGAACATTAAGTCAACATTTAGTACTGCCAATGTCTATTTCAAAATAACCTAAATATTTTACAAGTTCTAGGAAAAAACCAAAACAACTCCCATTAACACAAGAGCAAGAAAAAAAAAAAAAAAATCTTTGGAAGGAAACCAGAGGGTTAGTCCTTTTTGGAGGTCTCTGTTCTTTAATGATTCTTATTCCCAAAGGCAAACCCATAAAAGTACAGCTAAATACTCAGCACAACAAAGGAAGCCAAACTACAGAAGCACTGCTGCAAAGAAATATAAAAACCTACAATGAATTAATGAGCTAGAATTGGAACCACAGTTCTGCCTGGTCCCATTCTCTGTTTGCTTTCCTCCCACTCTGTGCCACAGACCGTGGTGCAGTCTTGGCTTACAGTGTGGACAGTGGGAGGTAAGAACAGATATCCTCAAATAGAAGAGGACAGAACAGTACTGCTGATCTGTCTGAATAAACCTTTCACTGAAGAGCTCATGGAGGCACACTTGAGAGCCAGCAATAGGCAAGGTCATTTCAAATAAAGGATTTCCAAAAAGGCTATGCAGAGCAAAGAGACAAGTCCAAGCACACAGCTATTTTTTTGTGCTTGAATTTTATAACACTGGTTTTTATTCAGCAAAGAATCAAGCAAAATATAACAGTGCATGCACCAGGCATTGCATGGCTTAACTAAAGCAAATCATGCTGTCTGCATGTTAAACCTGCTCAGAGATTTTGCAGAGTCAACAATATATCAATAGTGACTGATTATATTAATTACCTTTTAGATTAATATGTGTGGCCTTTTTAACTGTGTTGTGAAATGGAATAAAACCAAGAACTGATGCCACAGAATCGTGCAACTCAGACTTTTCCCATGAACTTGACTAGTTTCTATGCTGCAGCATATGGGAAGTTTTAAATACTAACCCTCTATCCCCTTTCATCCTTTGCAGGCCATAGTAGAGCAAACATGCTAATTTCATGCACTGAGATTTCTCAGTTTAGCAGGGATCTAAACAAGAATCGCTTTCTGAGACTTTTCATCAGAAATAACACAGCTCAATATTATTATGCCAAAATTATCTTGTTCCTTCCTACTCCTTCCTCATCTTCATTCTTCTGTTTAATGTAAATACCCTTGGAAGTAAGAAACAATCATTCTTTATTGTTTTGCTTACAAGCAGAAAATGATAAAAAATATGGTAGAGTTTCTTCCACAGCTTTGAGAACTTTTGCTTTGGCACTTGCACAGTCAATCAGCATGATGATGATGTTCAGGACAACTGGGAACAGAAATATAAAAGTCCATCTGGTGCTGGTCATAAGAATGAAGGCATATTTTACCACTGAAACATATTTTACAAATCCACCATGTATTTCATTCAATATGTCATCAAACAATACCATGCCAGTACCCTAGGTGGAGGCAGGATAAGGAGACTGGGAGGCAGGCTTCCCCACGGCAGAGGCTTGACTTCACTGTATTTATCACAGCAAAAATACTGCCACTAACTCCCAGTTAAAGGGCTAGCTGTACAATAACTATTTGTGATCATTTCATCTTTAAAAAGGTCACTGCTAATAAACTGGGGAGGGGGAGCAAGGGAGGGAGAATAGAAAAGAAAGAATTCTCATGTTCAATTAACAGTTTCAAGATCCAGAATAATCATTATCTGACAGCCAGAAAAACACAGGCTGTAGTTTTGGTACAAAGCACACTTCAGATTTTCAAAAATTAACCTAAAACCAGCTTATACAGTATAGCTATACAAATGTTTTCCTCCTCCTGAATCATTACCACAATTTTTCCACTGCAGAATTTTTTTCACGATAAGCAAATTATACAATAATACTACTCTATTAAGAAGATAATATTTTCCTAATCTAGAAGCAGACACTCTAAATCAATGAAATGCTGTTTAAAGTTAAGTGTTTTTAGGTGCAAAAAAAGTGGTTATATTTTATTTTTAAAATATTGTGCCTGTTAATGATTCTATCAAGTGAGTCCATGTTTTCATCTGCAGTACTTAAATTAGCTACCATAATGTAAAGGAGAGAGAAATAAAAACCATGCTGAGATTGACAACCACAGAAGTAATTTGCTACTATAGTCTATACTTTCAAACTGTCCTTAAAAATATATCAATATCTAAATTGATTTTTTGAATGTAAAAATATTTTTCTGTTATCCTTCAGTCATCTTTGAAGGGCAAAGCCAATTTTAAAAGACATCTGTGTACAGTTATATTGGACTGTCTTCAGGCTGCAGTTTGACTGAGGAAGGCTTCCAAATGACAAAACTGACACGGCACTATCATCTCCACGGGTTTAGCTCAGGCTCCAAAGTGATGTCAAGGACAGATCAACATTTGAGATAACCAAAAAAATGATTCAGAGTATATAAACAGGTATCACTGGGTGATTAACATTCAGCTTCACATTATGTAAAGGGTAGCATTAATTTGACCTTTTGTATTAATTCTACTCTGCAATGTTAACAATTCATTCAAAACATACTGAAAAACTTATTCCAATTAATATCATATTATAAAGGAAGGAACCAGTATGGTGCTTAGAGAAATCATCACAACACAACTGCGAGGCAATAAACTCAGGTGATTATAGTCTAGCCAACAGCACATTATCAAGGACTGACAGACTCTGCAAATATTTATAAACTCTAATTTAGAACTCAAGTAAGGATTTGGGGGCTGGTTTTGTTTTTCTTCTTATTTCTGAGAAGAATAATTCCTGACATATTCAAAGACATATGTACAATCGTAGGCAAAGAAACAATATACATATTACTAACAAGTTAATACCCACACAGTAAAAAAAGAAAGAAAAAGCAAAATACAAAAGGAGCTCATTAGACTACCTGTTACAATATCCCTTTCATCATGCTCACTACTGCTTTTAAGATTTGTACATATTTAAACTGTAAGGGGCTGCTTCTCAACCTCAATGTGTTACTGATCTTATTGGTGGAAAGTAACATAGGATTGAGAAACAACATTTGAAAACATGATTTTTCTTAACAGAGCATTGTAACTATGAAGAATTAGGAATCCATTTTAAGATCAATCCATATCTCAATATACAATATTAAATGCTAGCTATAGTGCAACTCCTTTATGCTCATTAAAATATTTTCATCCTCTGTGTTTCTTTATTAATAATTTCTTAGGCTAGAACTCAAGCCTTTAAACAATGTTTTCCAAGCATATTGTAATATAATTATACAAAACATCTTGTATTGTATTCCTTCTAACACATTATCCCCTTCATCCATCCTTCACTACACGTGTTACCACAGATGAAGTTTATACTGAGGATTTCTGGGTGACATGGGATAAACAGAAACAAACAGGACTAAACTATCCCAAAGCGGCTTCTACCACAAAGCCCAAAAGAGCTAGAAAGAAAAAAAACACAAAAATATGCAACACATCTCTGCCTTTCTACCCCACCAACAGAATAAGAAATCCCCCAGAACCGAGAACTGCAGGCAATGCTGTCCTCAGCCATGACTCCAGTTTAAGGCGTTCCCATCTTCCCACTTCCCTTCAGGTGTTTTCAGGCCTGCTTGCACAGCACACTGCCTGTCAGATGCACTAGGACAGCTAAGGAGGTGAACAAAAGTGGAAACAGTCAGCACTGAGAGAGGAGATACTTTCAATGAACACTGCTGCTAAGAAGATGATACATAAAACATCACCTCCCCAAGTTCATATCTCTGAGTTTTATAGAATTCAGGCTTAACCATCTCTTAAGAGGCAGCAGCATGCACAGGCAAGCCAGGTTTCATAGATTAAGCTCCATGTTTGCATCAAACTCAAAATTTAACATAGAAACAGACAGTTTACTTAACTAATTCTAAAGGAAATCTTTAAACATTAATAGAAAAATGTTTCTGTTTATCCTTCCTCCACCAAAACAACAGACACTTTCAAAATGACCCTTTTGCGTAAAGCTGAGGGGTCTTTTTCCATAGCAGGAATATCCAAATGGCTGCATTTGGCAGAAAGGGAAGAGACCCACACCACTCTCCACATGAAGAACGGTCTTGTGTTCACTTATAAAAGTCAACAACTACTTGCCACTAGAGTCGTACACAGATGTACAGCTCCAAGAACTTTAAATTGAGCACATCGGCCATTTTTCAGCAGCCTGTGTTCCAACAAATAGCATATCCCTGGATTATTTATTCTTAGTGTTTATGATTAATTACAGTTCTATAATGTTGGTTTCACATAGGCATTTTCCCCTTTTAGATCTGCTGTGGACTCATAATATAACATCAAACACACTAATGAAAAGCTTTACAGAAGACAATTAAAATTCACTCGATAGAGTCATGTATTTATTTCAACTTCAAGAGGGCAAAATACACAACATTTCCCAGGACTTGACACTTGAATTAAAGAATGAACTACATAAATAGAAAGCCAAATATAAACATGAAGTAAAAGCAGTGATTAAAACACATTAAAGAGGAAAGAGGGCATTAAAACACTGCTCTCTTCAATGATACAATGACTAGAAACAAAACCTTTCCCTTAGAAGTATGTGGGATGAAAACTGTGGCATTTATTGAGGAAACAACCTCACTCCTGATTATGGAGATAAATTTCCAATGTTAGGCTATAAAATAATCTGGAGGAGGAGAAACAGTAAAGTACATGGAGACCTAATAACAAAGTTATCAGCTATATAGCAGAAGAGCGAAGCAGAATGAAGATGTAAAATGAGAGGTACAGTAGGTCATAACATTTTAACAGTCATTGATGGGAGCAACTGTTTCCATGTTCTCTTCATTTATATAAATCACAGGAATTTCTTCTGAATAGCATCATTTCAGCTGGCATGAAATTAAAATCCCTCAACAGGCAAATGAACCAATGGAAATTTCTGAAACAGAGCTTCTACTAGAAAAATACCTGGGTATTAAAATCTGCTTCTGGTGAAAGGTAACTGTTCTGCCCCACCATCAGTCTCTCTCCACCTTGTCATTCTGCCTGCTCCTTACACAGGTGAACAACTCTTATCATTTATCTCCTCAACATAATGCTTTTGCAAGCACTGCGGTACAAGAAACATTTCAAGATGCACACCCCCAGCACAGAATCTTCTGACTCAGTCGTCTGAGTTACAGTTTAAATGTTCAAAGAAAACAAAGAGATGCAATATAATCAGAAAACAGCAGAACAGAACCATGCAGGAAGGGAACAGTAGTGAGCTACGTGGGGCAGTCAAGAGCTTTGCAATGTTGCACCAGGAAGTGCTGGTTCGGTACGATCCCAGGAAGAAAAGCACTTGGACTCTGTGCAGCAGTGTACTAGTTAGGGGAGCTAACACTGTAAGAAAGCTAGGATCATACAGATAATCTTACATCCCTTCAGCTGCTGGGTACCCCAAGCTGTGTGCAGCATGGCACAGGGCCTCCAGTGAGGGCACAGCCCACTGTGCAGATGCCTTCCTTAGAAAGCCTACACCATTTGGCACATTTCAGCCCTTAGCAGATTTTCTTCAATGAAAACAACTCTATGCTTCATTTCTACTGCCAAATAAAAGAATGCTGACATGAGAGCTTGTTGCTGCAGCCCTAGATAAAGGCAAGGCCACTGAGCTGGTGTAATCAGCAGGCAGGAGCTGCCCACAGCTCCTCTCTGGCACCGGCAGGCTGGGCTCACCCTGCAGCCAGAGCAACACAGCCCAGCCTGGCCCTGCTCAGGTCTGGTACTCCTACCCACCCTGCTGTGTGACCAGATTTTGTCAATACTGCACCTCATCAGCAACATTTTTCTCTTTTACAGGACCTGTGGTCTGAACTTGGAAATAATCCTCAGCTGTCCACACGGGAAGGGAGATAAACCTATAGTTTGAGGCCAGCAAGAGTTCCCCTATTCAAAATCTAAGTGTTTTCTTTTAGGTTCTCAAAATAATTTTCTCCGAGTGAATTTTTGCTTGTTTGTGCTAGACTGTTTAACAACACTCAAGAAACCTTCTAAGAAACACCAAAAGTGCAAGGATATCAGAAAATCTAACCTATGCAAAAAGGCTGAAAAAAATTTTCAGCTCAAAGAAAAGAAATTACCCAATGGAAAATAGCCCGATTGTTCACTAGACTGGGTGAAACAGTTCAGCTCTCACATCATATATTCTGTTCATGAATAAGTATTTTTTAAACATAAGAAGACACAGCCGTGCATTCTACATTTGGAATGGCCAAGCTTTTACCTGAATTAAATATTAATAATTTTCATGATACAAGTCTTTTGATACCAGTTTTTAATCTTTTTCTGTTCCTGTTGTGGTTTGTTGGGAAATGTTTTCTTTTTCCATGTTAGCAATAAAAATAAACAAATTGCTTATTATGATAGTGGTTCCTAAGGCTTTTAAGACAGCCTTAACTGTAGTTAAAGCTCCTGTAAGTGGAAATTGCATCTCCAGTGGAACTAAGATTAGACAGCATAATTTCTAAATACACTATTTATGGCAAAAAGAAACCGGAAAACAAAAGCAGTAGGGAGAAAACACAAGTCATAGTTCCAAATTCCTTTTTTTTTTTTCTTCCCGGTGTATAAACATGTAAGCTGACTAAATGAGGGGGCTGGATAGTTGTCTTCATTACACTACTGATAAAATTTTCACCACACTGAAGAGTTTCAGGGCAGGCTAAATTACTTCTGCATACTACAGCTTGCCTAGTATACTAGAAAGTAAAGTGCTGTTTCTGAAATTCCACTCTGTTTTTGAATCCATGCTTTTTCAAAACAATTTTTCCCTCTCCCATTGCCTTTTTTTTTTAAGAAGAGAAGACAGGGGAGAAAAGATTTGTTACTTCAGATACTTTGGAAAAATTCACCCTCTTCCAACATATTTCTTCTAGAAGAATCTAGAGCATTTTCTGGTCATCCTCTCTAAATTTTAATTGTTACAGAAGCAATGAGAGCACACAGACAAGAGAAGCAGATCCTTTTCATTTACGTGATGTCTCTGAAAGTTTTTTTATATACAGAGACTTTTTTAAATGCTCTCCAGTATCACAAGGCAACTGCTATCTCAACAGAAGCAAAAATGGGGAACAGAATTGGGTTACAGTCATGTGAGTATGCCCACTCACAAAGCAGTCATTAATTAAGATATGCCTGACTGATACCAGTGCAGTCACTCCTGTCTACACGGCTTCTCAGGACTCACATGTGCTTTTGGAATCTGGGTAGCCTTCTCCATGGCTCTGCCCCATTGGCGTTGATTATGTATGATTAATGGTTTAAAGGAATAAAAAAAGAAAGGTCAACTTCTGAGTTCAAAACAGAGCAGCTACATGGGGAGTAATTAAGATACTTGTGTAAGCATGATTAATAAGCACAAACTGGCACACTATGCTGTAAACAAGATGCAACCAGATGGTTAGGATGAAAAGGATTTTTCCTAAAAAGCAATTTTTCAATGCCTTGAAAGTTGGCTTATTTTTCCCCCTCTAAGCCTTACACAACTCATTATCTACACATCCTAAAGGGAAGAAAGAAATAGTAACCCCTTCAACATTCCCCCTTTCCTGGCTTTTTTCATACAGATAACTACAGTTTGCATGTAAATGGATTCAACTCATCTTTGTTTAACGTTGCCTTTTATGTCGAGTTTCATGAATTGCTAAGCCTGACAAGGTTCACTGGGAGTCTTTTAACTCCCACCCACAAGTTCTCCCTGGCTGTCATGTGACTGGCAGTATAGAGGGATCAGCAATGGCATTTATGGGGAAAGCGGGAAGACAGGTGTCAGAACGGTCCAGCAGGCAAACCGAACGAACACTAATCAGCTCTGGTGTTCTTTTACAATCCATATCTAATTCACAAGTTTCATTCTTTCTGAAAAACAATTACTAGGTTTTGAAGTTCATTGTGCATTTACTCAACTGTCTCTTCACATTAACGTAAGTGGGAACAAGAAAAAAAGAGTCAGCAGGCAAGGGACATCAAAAGATCTTAGAGAAGATGAAGGCTTTATTTTAAAGTAATATAATTACAGATGAGCATAATGTTTTACAATAAATTTAAATGTATAGTTACATCCTTATGCGCTAGGAAAATATTGGTTGGCTGTCTCTCGAGCTGAAACTCTGGTACATACAAATTACTTTGCTGAGGAAAGAAAAATAAAAAAATCTCATTGCAACATCAAAGGAATGGATATTAAGACAACAGTGGGAACAACAGAATCAATACTCTTGGAAGTATCTACACTTATAAGGCTCATCTCTGAGAAATAATAATAAAAGACTACAAAAGGAATATTTTGCACATTTCAAAATCCTCTCAGTTCAACATATTTATTCTCCACAGGTAAACTTTACCTCATCTTCATCTAGTTTATAAAAAAATTTAAAACCCAAAACCACAACTCCCCATTCCCCACTGACAAATCCTCTTAGAGTTTGAGTATATAATCTGGTAAAGCCTCAGCTAATCTTCATTGGTGGTAGTATTACTGACTCCAGTATTGGGAAATTTGCTTTTGTGTTATGTATAATGTTAGGAGACATCATAAACTCCAGCATGTTTTCTACCAAGTACAGATTTCTTAGGCACTTCATTTTCACCCCCACAAGAAGTTACCGGCACACAGCATCTGTTTTGCAAATAATCCTTTTCCTCCATGTAAATGAACATCCTTTCAAGGACTTCTATACAGAGAATAAATACTTGGTAAGTGAAATGAAAAAGGCCCTATACCAGGACCTCAGCATACCATGATCCCATTGTTCAGCAGAGGGCTTGATGTTTATACAACTTAAATCTAGAAATATTTCCTCTATGAGAAAGTAACACATCCAAATATACATTTTGATTAGAAACTCAATACAGTACTCAAGTGTTAAGTGACTTAGAAGTTTTCCTAATGTCTGAATTGTGATTCTAAGAACAGGATGGGCACTCACCTAGAGATATATGGTATTAACCATCGACAGATGAAAAGCATTTTTCAGTTCCATGTGAGTAAATTTTGGCACCTGAAACAGCATTATGGTATGCAACTGCTTTCCCTTTTCCACTGAGCATATCTTTCAATTTCTGATAAGACAAGACTGTATCAGTCCTGACTGTTACCACCACCCATTAAATACTGCTTCCCAGACAGGTAGTTACCATGAAATTCTATAACCAAAGTCAACATATAGATTGCTAGCATACTTCAACCTTGAAGCTGTTAAAAGGAGAACATTAGTAAGTTAAGAATGACCACTGACAGGCTGGCACTGCTAAGAACACCCCTCTAGACCTAGATACCCACAGCTAAGGAAAACGATTAATTTAAAGGCATCCTATTGGGCTGCCAAGAGTTTGTCAGGAAAACAATTAAAGCAACTCATCTCCAGACATCCCAATCTCACAGCAATTTCAAAATCACTTGCAAAAGCAATAAAAATTAACACTGATTATGCCCAAAACTATTGTTAAGGCAAGTCTCAGGAGTCCAAAGAACCATGTTGAAAAAAAAAAAAAAAAAAATCAAGCTCATGTGAAATGTGTGTCCATTAATATTTGTGTTATTAGTTTATATGGGATGAGTCAGACTATAGCTCCATCCCACAATCATTCCCACATTGTATTTCTGGGTTTTGTCTGTCTATTGTATGAACAAAAAGTAAGAAAGACAAACTGGCATGGATGTTAATCATCAGTGCTGAGAAGTAAACAGGAAAAAAAGCTGGATAAATAAACTTGTGTGAAATGCATTCTATATATTGTGAGCTACAGACTCTGAGTACTGATCTCTTAGAACAAGTGTAAGTATTCAACACTGAGTAGTCACTTTCCCTGACTTACTTATTTTTTCTAAACCACAGCGCACACTGAACAATTTATATACTAGACAGAAGGCTTGGAGTTACAAAACCTGAAAGACAAAATGTAACAAATATGCAGACTTTACTGTCTCATAGTATTTCAGCTAAAAGGCTGCAACATTTCACTGAAATACAAAATTATATCAAAATTTAAAATAAATTCTTAAGGAAAGAGAGAAACCCATGAATATACCTTCATTACTAGTTAGAAATGTTTTCGGATACACATTCATATGTGAACTGAAGTAAATCGATAGTAAACCCAAACTTTATTCTAGAACAGCCTAGGATGATTTATCTTTCAAGGGAAATTTGAGAAAGATTTAAACTGTCCCATATTATCAAATCAAGCATAACAACAAAACCACATTACATGCACACGGGTTAAGAAGTCGTCCCCGTGACAGAGTACTCAGACTCCACAGAGCACACCCTGCAAGTCTTCTCCTTAGCACCTCAAATTCCAGTCAGACAACCCTTATGTTCATTTTTCTTTCTTTCTTCCTCCAGCAGAAAAAGCAGAGTATTCATGTTATCTTAATGGATCCAGCTCCATATTAACAATGCTATTAAAAGCCATGCTTTTGTCATTGTTATTTAAGTATTTTCTACAAGACCACATTGGAGAGTGCTCTTGCATCAGCTGTGAAATTTTACAAGGACAACTGTATATTTCCATCTAGTTTTGGTGTCTGAAATGACATCCTCAATAATGTCGGTGATTTCTCAACAGCTTAAAAGGAGAAAATTATCCAGTCGAACACAGAAACAATCAAAAACCAAAAATCAAAAGCCATTATGACTGCGCTGGGGAAACTGGCTCCACACAGTGTTTTTTGCAAAGATCCTATTGCAGACTACAGTGCACGCTATGGACAAACACAGCGCAATTTCCCCAGACTGAAAAACAAATACCAGGTTGTTGTAAGCCTTTTTTATCTTTTTAAACCAGTCCTACCCTGGCAGCATCTCTAGTTCAAGCTAATTGTGAGCGACTTCAGACATCAGGGTAACACTGTTCCACATGTCAACAAAACTGAGAACTGACAGGTACAAACAATGACACTCACCAAGCAGCAACCAGGTTAGCTTAAGTTTTCTGTTGCTTTTTGTTTTGGGGGGGGAGGCCCTCAAGGCACAGAAACTAGTGCACAGACTGCAATGAGATAGGCAGATATAGTCCATATGGTCAAAATATCCTGATTTTCAAACAAGACTCAAGCAGTATGCAAAGATGTCACTGAGTGATATCAGTAACACTGATAACCAACAACATTTTTGCCAGTAACAACCTTTAATCATCTGTGTCTCGGTGTTTTGAAGTGATATATTTCAAAAATGTCAAAACTCAGTGAAATGTGGTACTAAAATTAATAGTCTGTTTGCTTTCCCTATTGATATACCAGGTTTCAGACTGTCAAAGTGCTTTTAGTTGTAAAAGAAAAAGTACAAAGTTGTTTTGACAACTACAAAAAGATTTATCAGTTACATGTACCTGCTGAAGTACCTAGATTCTCAAAGTGAAAATGTGTGCATGCAAGGTTTTAATACTAAAAGTTGTCAAGCGAATATCAATATATTAATCTTGCAAACAAGATAAACTTTAAACTATTTTATCATATAGCATGTTACCTTAAGCTGAGGTGTGTTACTTAACACCAAATTAATTTTCTACCTCTGTTTTGCTTCCAGTAGGCATTTTTTTCATGCTTGCTAAACTTGAGTTCATCTGTATTATAGTGGCTTTGTTTCCCTCTAAGCCATGTATGTGCCAATATACCTCACATATATGAGTAAACAGCTAAACCCACATAACACACAGGGAATAATTCACATTCATATTCTCTGTTCCTTATCTAACTCACTTGAGCTAACATTAGCAGAATAAGCACAGAAAAAAAAAATCCTGAAAATATTAGATTTCAAATCCACACCATGAGACTATCATTATTATTATTATTATTTAAAAAAGGGCTTTATTGCATCTCATCAAAATCCTTTGCAATCTGGAAAAGAGGAATATTCACATCTGTTAAATTGCTGAGATAGCAAATAAAGTAACAAAACCCTTTCATGTACAACTGCTCAAATTTATTATTAGACTAAGTAATGCCTACAGCTTTCCTTTTTTTTTTTTAGTCTAAATTAAGGAGTATCTTATTAAGGAGTTAGTCTTACTGGGATATTATTCAAAGTTTTGGGTATCTGTAAGCTATTTTACATTTGGTTTAAGAAGTCCTGATAGAAACAGACTTGTATAACAAGTATTCAGCATTGACAGCAAAAATAGAAGTGGACAACAATAAACAAATTGAATTTACAGTTTAAGCTTCATATTCCTGAAACACACTACTCAACCAGTAATGTTACTTTATGAAAGATGTATTCAATATTACAATTATAAATTCTATCAGCTAAATAGTTGCACTGGCATTCATTTCACAAGTTACATTGGACGCAATTATTATAAAATATTTTGTTAAAACTTTCAATATTTAAACTTACTACCTTATTTTATTATTGCATTAAAATATTAATAAAGAATTATCAAGCACTGCTCCACATAATTCTGCAAGATATTTCTGCTTTTCACATACAGCACCCCTAGAGAACACCAGGATTTTTAGCTCACATGTTTTTCCCCTGGTTTTGCTACAAAGAGAACTGAACTATCTCCAAAGTTTTATTCTTTATAGCAAATCAGTATGACTGACAATTAATACTTCCTGCATTATATGATACAGCAAGGACAGCTAATAAGGCACTGGGAAACTCCTGGGGGTTTCCTTCCTTCGCTATCCCATACAAAGCTTGCAAAACAGACTGTAATCTGATGAATTTTGAACTCACGTCAAGCTCAATAGGAAGCTCATTCTTTTATCTGCACCTGGATTAGCCACTAAAATGGAACTTTTTTCCACCACCCAAATCCAAAGCATGTTTCTCTTTTAAGCCTTAACACCCTTACTTCTAGGATCAATTATTAATATCATCCTTAAAACATCCCATCAACAGTTGAACAATGAACAATTCTGCAGCCACTTTATCCACATTTATTGTATAATGAAACAAAGGGATTAGTATGGCTTGATCATGAAGAGACCCCAGTGCTCTACAAAGCTTAAATTTTTCAATTCCACAAAATACCCTATTATATACCTTTAAATATCAGCAAGAGTTAGGAATGTATTTAGCTAATAAAAGCAAAGAACCATTTTTCTTAGATGATATCTTAATGCCTCAAAGAAGATTACTACCCACAACTACATAAGTTTTACTTGAAGCTCTCACACACTCAGTCTCAATAGGAAGACAAATTTCCTCAAATATGCCAAACAAACGTTTCTCCAGAATCTGCAAGCCTGACACAAAAAACATGCAGCAATTTACATCACTGACTATGCAATGACCACTACTACATCACCAATGAATCCCACATAGCCTCCCTCAGAAGGCTTAAAAATTTCAAGAAAACCCCATGCATGCAAGTTCAGTCTCCAAAAAGAATCCAAAAGAAAAAACAAAGAGCTTGAATCTCTTAGACTACAACAGTCCTAGCAAATAATGTTGATGCAAAACATTTGTTTTTCAGGTACAATGAAATAGCAAGGCTATACCAAGCAAAAAGAAACCACACTTTAGTAACATCAAAAAAAGTTATCCTTTAGTAACATCAAAGCAAGAAAGCACAGCATTACCTCCTTTGGTAGCAGCACACAGTCACAAGCTCCTACGTACAAACTTTTTTCCTTTAGGAACTGAAGATCATTTCCTCAAGCGGAGCATCCTTGTTTTGGTTGAAAAATATTTCTTCTGAATTCTTTCTTGGAAGTGGTGAAATTCAGAGCAAGAAAACCTTTCCACCAAGTCCTCCCAGCAGAAAGTAGTAAATTAATTCTACACAAGAAGTTAAGAGGAAAGGCCCAGGTGGAAGCTATATAAGACTTAGAAACACCTGGGACAGAAAAATCTTTTCAAGTGATTTCAGCTGTGGCCAAAGGATGGGGTGAGGGGTCCTTTTTGTCTACTGAAAAGCAAGTATTAATGACAATCTGTTTCAGTAATTTGCTTTCTCTCAAGACTATGATATGGACTGAAAGCCAAAAGACAATGAATCCAAAAAGATAATGCTCTCACATCCACGTTCTCTCTTCTCCTGTGCTGTATAGTCATTAAGGTCACTTTTGTAGGAATGGTTGACTTTTGTTTTTTCACAGTATTTATCACCATTTAAAATTAGGTGAATTGTAGGTAATTTTCATTGTTTTGATAATTCATTATAGCACCAAGCTGGTAAATACAGCTGACCTTCTGGCTTAGCACAATGTGAAAGTGGATCAGAGGAGCAGTGAGAAGAGTAAGCCATCAAATTCCAGCCAGCACCTTCATTTTAAAATGCCACATAGAAACACCTGTGATTGCCTTGAGGCAAAGAGGATGGGTCAAGACTGTGTCTGATGTGGTTATTTTGGTAGAATTTAGGCTGGTGAGATGCAAGAGCCATCCCAGCTCGCAAATTGCAGCCTCTCCTCCAGCCTAATGAAGGCTTGTCATATAATGGCCACTATTTGCTATGCTTAAAGCAGATATTCAGAAATACAAGAATACTACATACAGGATAATTGTAAGTATGACCATCTCCCTGTACAGCTGAGGAACAGAAAATGTTCTGTTTCTTTGAAGCGGCTCCCCTTGAGGCCATATGTCCTGACAGGTCCACTGTAATCCTGTGACTAAAATACCTGGACTAATCACTTCTGTTTTCCTATGGAGCCATAGCCTGCCTCCCTGGTGTGCACAGAACAGCAGGTTTTCCTTTGCAGCTCAGCCTCGCTCTCTCTGACACCACCAGACTTCCCACTGCCTGTTCTTTGAGCCAGTTCTCTCTTCAGTGTGCCATGGGGTTATCGTGCTGCAGTCCCTCCACAGCCAAGAGGTTGGCAGGCCCTTGCTGCTGGCCAAAGCTGGTCACCTCCACCAGCTTCATCCACTCCCCCCTCAAGGAATTTACTCACCCACAGTTATTTGGGGAGATTATGCAACACATACACTGTGTGCACTCCCTCTCCATAGGTAACAATCTAAAAATGCATGTTTTATTTCTCCATAAGGAAAAGGAAAAGCCTCAGAGAAGTACACCATCATTCTCTTAAAAGCGTTAGTACAATAGGTGTCTATATTCACAAAGCAAGGCTATTGTCAGAAGCAGAAAGATGCACATAGCAGCAACGTGCTGTTCTTCAAACGTGTGACTCCTGCTAATACTGTAAATTATTTATACATATTGTTTGGACACAGGCTGGATTCGCCTTGTGAACTATATGTTCCCTTCTACAGCTCAAAACAACCTCCTATTCACTATCTAAATCCTCCTGATGCCATGACAAACGTAAGTTAGGCTCCTCTACACCTATACAGTTCAGAATAAGGTCAAAATAAATGCCTCTCCCTTCACAACTTATAGATCAGCTGTAGATTCTTTTCTTTCAACATCTCTGCTTAGGGAAATAGCTGTTGTTAAGCTGTTGTTAGCTGTCTTCAAGAAAGCCAAGTCAAGTAGATTTACCAGAAGGCTACCACAGAGATTTCTCAAAAGTGATTGAAAAATAAAAACTGAAGAAGCTCAATCAAAACCAGTACAAAGGCCAGGCCCCAGTCCTGAAATAAAATAGTAGCGATGCCATGAACCAGACAGATATGAGCAGTACAGCAAGGCAGAAATGAAGAAAAAAAACAGGATTAAATAAAAAGATAAAGGAATACTAATGTCATATGAAGATCCAGTTTAAAGTATTATGAGGACTATATCCACATGAGCCAACAGTGAGGTCCAAACTGAGCAGACATCCAGAGCAAAACACTGAATGCTAAGGACCCAATGTCTAACATTAGGTGCTTTTCAGAGGATTTTAATGGCTATTTGATGTAACCTGTTTCCAAAGATTGCATGCTCAGCAGCAGATGGAGCATATGAGATGCACCTCTGAGAAACATCCTCCAGTTCAACTGCGTTTGAAAAGAACCCAGACTCTGCAGATCCAAACACTTGGAAGAGCAAAAGTGGTGCCTCCAAAGCACAAGCCTAATCCAGACTAAATGGGCAATGCCAACAGATGCTAAAAGTCAGAGAGAGCAGGAACAATACTAGCTCTCTGGGCAGGACAAGGCTAAGGACCTAAATTAACAGTTTGGCCATGGAAGCAAAGTATAAACAACATATTTTGTTGAGAGGCAGAAGCAAAATTGTGCATGCTGAAAATAAGATATTGTTAAGGCTGCTTCTTAAAATCTAATTTAGGCTAAGGTAACAGTTAAGCTATTCAAGAAGTAATATGATGGTAAAACAGGACTTCTTCATCCAGAGAAGTGCAGTATAGTTCAGAATTTAGTGCCTATTTTCACTCTGTGACAAAGTAATCTGGTAATTGGTACATTTTTGTTTTCAAAGAAAGCTTTTTAGTCACTGGTTTACATGTTCTGGATGGAGCATGTAGTTCAGTATGATAAAATCTACACACAGTAAATTGCATTAAGCTACTAATTAGCAGTTTCTTAAGCTATGCATTGAATCTATGACACTATTAGGAAAATGATAAGTTCTGTGGAAACCAAAATTTATTTATATATTGCTTCCTTTTGATAACAGTGAAAACCAAGGACTGGAGGGATTTCAGCCATAACACTATTAGGAAAAAGGTGTAGATTTAATTATTAAATAGAAAATTATCCTTGCTCATTTTTGGTTAGATTATTGTATCCAATGAATCAGTGTCCATGAGTGTAAGACTATAAAAACTAGTGCTTATGCAGCAAAGGAAACGTGGCAAGATTCGTGAACAGATTGTGATCTTGAGGGTTGTCACGAGGAATTGGTAACATGATTATTGGAGCCCTTGCAAGACCAAGACCAAGCTGAATCCAGTAAAACATCTAGGGAAATGGCTAAGTAAGCATTTTACAGGCTCCATTCAGTGCTGATATGGCTGGAGGCTGTCATATAGAATCAAAACTCTTCTCCATCTTCTATTCATTGGTGTGTCCTGAGCAGATGGAATTTGACAGTGATAACAGTGTTTTCTCTTAGCCAACTTTTTCAAAATCACTTCCTCCATCTTTATGAAAAATATGGTAATTTGCTCATGTTTCCACAGAGGAAAGTAAATATTTAAATGCAAGGCAGTGCAAGTAAAAGAAGGGCAATAGCACTGACCACTCAGTTGCCCAAATGCATCCCCAGTCCTCTGCGTTAGAACACAGACCAAAGTGATCTAGAACATGCTACCTAGTACTCTTCTTAACCACAGCAACTCAAGAATCATTGTCCACACCGAATTCTTCTGTCAGCTGTTTTACATTTTCTCTTTTTTTTTTTTTTATATATATATAATGGGCTACTTACTTTCCATCTCCTTATACTTATTAGGGAAGTATTCCACGTTTATCCTCTGCTTTTCCACTGAGTCTACAACATGGGCAATCTGACAGCTGAATTATGTATGGTACTGCTGTCAGTCTCAGAGATACAAATGTCTTTCTCCTACAGCCGACAACCTGAAGCCATTTAGCACCAAGCTTACGCAACAATAAGCAAAAGTAGCACCATACCTCTACCTCCCAAACACTCCTACTAACAATCTTTATTTTTCCTTGCAAGCTTTCAGATGGACAGCTCTGTCTAAATTTCACTTTAAAAATCGGTATACTTTTATATCACATTGCATAAGGCTGATGGCACTAAAATTAACCTGCATCCTAAGACAAAAATCTTTGAAAGACAAAGCATCTCATTTTTAAAAGCCACAAATATTTTCAGGAGAGCTATATTTATGCAAACACTGCTACCACAGGCAGTCGGACTTGGCAGTTCATGCATAGGTGGATTAAAAAGAAAGGGCAAGGGATGGGTCAGATGCAGAGGAAGAGCTGGTCACTTCATTTATTTACCTAATCTGCTTGGCTATTGCTGGCCAAGTTTGCTCTTGGAACAATGAGAAAGGCCAATTAATTTATCAATCTGTACTCCTCTCTGCCATAACATATTTTCCCCTTGCCAACAAAAAACGTGTCCATTATCAGCCAGGTCCCTGTCCTCCCAGGCAGCTCGTGCAGCTGTATAATTACACTTCTTCCCTTGACAACTTGCATGATTGTTTTCCTAACAGTATATTACTTCGTTAGTACTTTCCAATATACGTTATTTTTAAACTGTCACTTTTGCCCAACTCATCCCAATTCGCACTCGTCTGTTTATCATAACAATCATTAATAACTGTCACTCCACGCCATCAATTTAACGAACTCACTCCCTCATTAGCATGTTCTAGCATTTGTTCCGTAGAAAGGCTGATTATTTTCTACAACAGGCCAAGCCAATTACTTTAGTGAAATGGAATCACATTAATCAAAACTTAACAAGGTGGCAAATTTAAAGATATCAGATTGCAAAAGACAGCATAACTAATATGTCAATGTCAGAGATACTACGTAGGTATGCAGCAGCTGTACTAAATATATCTCTTCACCAAGGCCACATGAATTTTGACATTTCATATGATCTGACAACTACCAAAGTGATATTAGAAGGCTGGAGGCTGGGCTGAGCTGCTCCCAATGGCTTCTGCACATTCTGGCAAGGACAGCAAAGAAATGCAAAGAGTGAGGAGAAAAAGGAAATGGTGATTACATATGTCCACAATGCCTGGTAGATGGCACTTTATCATGTCCCTCTATGCCAAGATATTTTCTTTTACACTTTAAATGATGATGCTCATCAATTGTACCCTGACAGCTGCATCAGAACCAGCTGTAAACATGCAACATCCAGCAGTGTGAAAATATGCTGACACAACAAACACATATTAGTTTTTACCTTTTGGTCTACATTGCAGAGTGGATGGAAGATTCTTCCCACAGCATCTTTTTCCTTTTAATGAGGAAGTTCACACTTTTATTTTATTCTGTCACTTTTAAAGAAGGTTTGAAGTCAAAGAGCCTGCATCCCAAATCTTCACACAACCCAACAGTTCAGCCATTTCTAAGTATACTTTATTTATGCAGCAGCAGAAGGTAAGGACTCACCATTAGTCCTTACCAGTGGGCAGGAAATTACAGCTTTGTTAAACACATCTCAATGCTCTTTGGTTTTTCATACAGAAAGAACCAAATGCTCATGGCTCATTTGAAAAAAAAAAAAAAAAAATTAGAGAGGGGGAAAAATATCCCTAGGCTTACAACTTCTGTTGTATAATATTATTAAGCTTGGTTATATCATAGAGTTCAAGAAATTACACAGTGATTCATTTTTTACAACTTAAATAGCTATTTGCTTCAGTTGCCAGGTTGAACATGATAAATGTATATGATAAAAAAGAACAAAGAGGAGGGCCAGTTCTTATAAACCTACAACATTAGTCAATGTATTAACCCATTCCTTCCTAACTGTTGGCATTTTAGTGTTCATCATGCACCAGTCTGCTCACTTCAACCATGTTCTCCTAAGTATTCGGATTTGGACAAATAAATGATTGTATAAAGAATTGTTCATTTTTGTTAACCTCCAAACTGCCAGCACTTTTAAGATGCAATGTTAAGCTGTCACCAAATCTAAAATCAGATGAAAACAAAATCAGAGCTCAAAGATCACCTCACCCATCCCATACTTGCTGATATAACCAAGTTTATGCAGTTTTTAATCAAAATTTTTAAAAAAGGAAAAAAAAAGAACACTTGTGAGAGGGTGCACTCATTTGCCCATTCTTATGTTTAACAGTACTTCTTGTGAGAAAACTTCTCCTTATATTCAATCTATGTTCCTTCTGTGAGCATTATTTGTTATTCTTGCTCTAATGACTCTGCAGAACAGTTGGTTACTAAGAAAAGGCAGTGGCCATTTTTCACATATTTGCAGACTTATACACTTCTTCCTCCCAACATCTACCCTAATTTGAATTTTTTCCAATTTGCTTTTAGCGGTCAAAAATGCAGTTTTAATTTCTAAGATAATACTGTAATGTAGATACCTAAGTAATTAGAATTTTTGCCAAGTTAAATTAAGTCACTAACGCACTTAGCCTGCTTAGAAATACTTGTCCCATATGATATCAACTAGTATCTTTTGGGTTCATTATTTCTAATTAAATTCAAATGACATGTTAATAGATATTAAATCTTTACGTGAGAGATGTCATAAGATTTAAATGTAGGATTAATTTATCTAGAAACACCAATTGTTAATATTAACACAGTTCTGTGTTAATTAAAGCATTTCTAGAAAAAAATTTAAGAAGAGTAACAGAAACAAGATATTTTACATTTGAGCACAAAAGTGTGGGAGACAGGAAGTTCAGATTATTTCGAGGGACACTGGTGATACAACTAAAAGTGAAACTTGCTCTGCAAATGATGAAATGCTCTTCTCTTTTAACTGGCATTTTCATGATTACAGGAGAGTAAGGTCAATAGAAAACAGAAACAAAAACACCATCTCGTTTCACATTTGAGAAGACATCAGCAGGTTTATACTCCTCACTCTGGATTTTCCTGATTCAAGGGGAGAACTAAGCCTTCACATCACCCAAATAACTAACTTCTCTTTCAGCTCTTTCTACAGACACCCTGTAGCACGCAGACAGTGAAGGGACAACATGAGGTTCACCAAACCACTGCCTGCCAAACCACAGCTGGAGCCCCAGCAGGCCAGGCTCAGTGAGCTCTGCTCCTGCCCACCACCAGCATCCCACTCCTCGGGGCACCAAGCCTATAACAGGGAGCATTTCTACTGCCACCCCCACCCAACCAGCAGGCTGCTGAAAGAAATACTCCATCCTCCTCACAGCAATATCACCATGATAATAACTAAATGCACATTTCCACCTTTTCTCCACTATTCAGCATAGAACTTTTTAAGTTATTACTTTAAGGTTTAAAATGCATGTTAAAACAACAGCCTACATTAAAATAATGGATTAATGTATCAAATTATTATCACTAACTATTACTTTTGAACTGCATTTTATTAATTTAGTTATTGCTTAGAAGACTCCCTCTAAAGCAATATATTCATATCTCTTTCCTTTTGCTATCTTATTCTTTCATATCAATTAATTTCCAAAGATGACAACTTGAGCAAGTCTTTGTAACGGTTCTCACTTAGTATGAATAAATTATGCATAACAATATAGCTCTGTTCACAACCATTCAAGGCAGAATATATTCTCATCTGATGTATAGCAATTTGGAATTGACCTGCTAAATATAAAAGTAAATAATAAAGTTCTCTACCACAAATTATGCTAAAAGCTCCATTGTCATCCATTCCTGTGCATCACTTAGTTAAAAATGCAGAGACGCTTGTCTTTTTTAAACCTTACACTATGAACCCTGGCATCTTTGAACTGCTTCCAGGAAGGATGTGGTGTACATATTAAATGAGCATCATGAGTGGGAACATTAAAGCAATTGAAATGAAATTAAGTTTCTGGATTTGGAATTATCCATTTCTTTCAAGATGCATGTAAAAATTTAGCTGCTGCCTTTTCAGTGTGTGCAGCATGTTCTGTCTAAGATTAATCCCACAGGAGGTTTTTTTATTTCCTACTCTGCCTATCTTTCATCTTCACCCCAGACTAAGCAGATGGATGTGAATTCAAAGTTTTCTGATCTTTAGCACAAGTTATGGAGGGTTATCTTTGGCTGTATATCTTTCTGCTGGCAGCACTCCCTTGGTGATGAAGGATTAACCACCACAGCTGTCTCTTCCCAGAATGATGCAGTGCAGCGCTCCTCAACACGACAGCATCACTTAATCTTAATGTCCGCTCTTCCAGCGCAGCCGCGCAGGACAAAGCCAATCAACATCAGATGCCACCAAGATGGACCTACTGCTTGGCCCTGGAGTCTTTCACCCTCACACACCTATTAATCAACATCATCCAGACCAATCCCAGTGTTCACTTCTTTCAAACCACAGTTAAACTAAGCTAGGTTTTATATTAACAGACCGAGAGATATAGAAATCTACCCACAGATAAAGTATGCATAGGCAGAACTATAGAGCAAATTCAAATCGAGATTTAAACCTCCTCATTTACAACACACATGTGCTTGTTTTCTTTTAAAGTGTAACTACCAGAATTTCTATTTTTACATATTGAAATTCACTAATAAGATAAGTTACCTATTATCTTTCATATCTCCAAAGAGTTAAGGCATAACTGCAACATCTTGAGCTTGATGTTTTTATGAGGAATTGTTCTATACCACAAATACAGAATGCACATTACCAGAAGTTCCTTAGTCTTCTGCAGACACATATTATCTTGCAAGATGCATTTTCTCTACTTTAATCTATTGCATGCAGACTGTTTAGTATTTTCTCCTTCTCTATCTGCTCCCCCCAGTTCCAGAGCAATTATAACACATCTCCTTCCTTTATCCCTCCTCCCCTTTTTAAAGCTAGCAAGTTCTCAACAGCAAATGCAATAAAACAGTAAATTATTGCTAGAGTTTACTAAACAAATGCAACCTAGTTAAATTTAGAAAAATCTCCGTTTTTGCTTACATTTGCAATTTTACTGCTGAACTACTGGTATTTCTTACTTATGCAACATTAAAATGTATAAGAAATCCTCTTGTGTGCTATATGCAGCAACTACTCTTGATTTATAATACCCAATTTAGAAAAAAAACCCCACAACTAAACCTGATTTAAATCACAGATTACTCTGTAAAACACAAGCAAGGAACTATTCCAAATCCTAAATGTAATTTAAACATATTTATATTTTACAGTGATATATTTTCCCCCATTCCTTGTCTTACTACTGTAAACTTTCTGTAATTATATAAGCAATTTCCCTGAGGTCACAACATTGATCACAGTTATATATTGCTCAAGTATTACAAAACATAACTTGCAATAAAATATTGCTGGACATCACTACATAATTTCACACAAAGTACTGTACAACTGAAGTTCAAGAGTGCTGAATTTGGCAATGAGGTCTTTTCAATAGTTTATTCATTTCCTTCTCATTCCACCATTAAAAGACTATTGTTGAAATATTACCAAAAACATTAAGTTCCCACATCTAGAACTGTGTAAGAGGGCAGAATAAGGAAGAAGAGCACAGCAAACAGTTTACATGGGAAGCCAAGGCATACGATCCTTCCCTTCCTTCATTGCAACATCACCCCACAAAGTGTCACAGTGCTATAATACACTGGAAGGGCTCACAGTAGAAAAACCCCACAGGAGTGCAGCTCAATTTTTAGTGTTTCTGGTTGAGCGAGAGTTCTCACACACTTAATGAGAGGAGAGTTCACAGCTCTCAATGCACTATGCAAATAGATGTTATTTAGGAGCAGTTAGTGTTGGCATGTTGCACAGCTGAGCTGACGCACCAGTCACTGAACACTAGTTAACAAATGCAAGGTTCCCCTTTGGGAAGTCACTTATAAAAAAAGGAAATGAAGACTTGAAGATAAAGAGATGGATATTTTAGTTCACTGTGCAAAAGTACAGTGCAAAAGCAGTGAACAAAAGGCTGAAGACCAGTCATTCACCATGTATATTATATAAACACAGCAAACAAACTGCAAGCGTTCGCTCTGATACTGATCTCGTGTAGGTTTGAGCAGGTTGGGTTCATTACCTACGGGGAGTTCTCAGAGAGCATTCAGTCACCCAAACTGATGAGCAGCACACACTTTCTCAATGAACTTCTCTGTTTCAAAATTATAAAGTATGACCCTCTCATAGACCTTCCAGCCAAAACAGTCACCTGGCTGCAACCAAACCAAACCAACTTGTTGATAGACGGAAGAAAACCCCAGGGGTGAGTCTGCAGTAAGCCACTGTGGAGACTGATGAATTCCCCAAGGGACAGGGTGGCCTGCAGGCCCTCCTCAAGATCAGAGCTGTTCTTGCTGCCTAGAGATCAGCTCACATGAATGAAATAAACACCCAGAGACAGCTCCAAACAGCACCACGTGCAGTCTTAGGCAGCCTTACGTCTCTCAGTTCTGGGAGGCAAATGAGTCAGGCTAATTCCACTTCCCCAAAAGGATAACTCAAAACAGCACTACAAAAAAGGCACAAAGATGACAAACATGCACGAGTTTCAAACTAAGGAGCTGGGAACTCCCTTCTGTTAACTAATGGGAACGTAGGAACACCAAACTGCAAGAGAGACAGATCCCACCTTCAAATGACAAAGGAGAAATCCTTGCAAATTTCAGAGTATTTAAGAATACTTACTTTTCCAAAAAGACATCTCTTTTAAAAAAGCGGAATGCTTAAAGAACATGACTTCTGTGTTACAGAAAGATTCCAAAGACTGTATTTCAGTATGCATGAGTGCTAAACCTGTGAGCTTCACTAGGTAGCAAGGCTCTCCAAGGTTCACAAGAGCTCATGCAGAAGTACCAGCTCCTTCCTTCCAGTACTGCAGTCACTGATTTCAGGTACTGTGCTGACCTTGTCAGATATCCTGCAATACCTAACTATCTTTAGAATACTTTAGAATAAAACAGTAATATTCCATTGACTGCCATGCCATGAATGAGCACTGACCCAAAAACGCTGTCTACCTTTCAAATCACAGGAGACTCTCTGCTAGAGTTTATGAAGGAAACAGGAAAATCTGTCAATGAAACACCAAAAAATTAATCAGCATTTGAGAGTTTTCAAGAGCAGTTTTCTTCTGGACAATTTAATAATACAAGATCCTTTTCCTCCACAGTCTTCTTGAAAGATACTATTGACTCAACACAAAGCCACTGCACAGAAAACTGACTTATCTCTCCTAAAGCCATGTCTCAAAACCAACAGCACCAAATTAAGTTTTGGCAGACTTTACCTGCCTCTATATATGCAAGTCCCAAATCCTCTGAGCTTTTCTTACTCTCTTAACAAATCATATTCCCAGTGTTTTACATACTTATTATTGCCAGCAAAGATGACAATATAGGAATGGCAGCAACAAGGCAGTAGCTTTTTTTGATTGTCTCTCAACACAAAAGTAAACACATTTCAAATACTAAATAGAAATGCCTGCAGCCAGCCTGCTTTGCAGATCCAGATCTCTTTTTACATAAAGCATATTATATTTCTCAAGCTATTCAATGGTCATGAGCAGAGTATAATGTCTTTTCAGATATTCTTCTCTCATAAATTTAGTATCTTAATTTCAAGTTCTGAAATCAAACAGCTATTTACAGACATACACTACACACTTAAAGACAAAGAGGCCTTCTGAAAAATGAAATTAATACAACAGAAAGAAAAGGACCTCAGGGAAAAACATGGACTAAACCATTATAAATCCATCATAAAAACAAATACCAAATACCAGATAAACCATATCAATATAAAAGTCTGACAAAATTATCTAGGCAAAAACAAACAGCCTTTTTTCTTTTTAGAGACAAATTTTAAATCATCTGTCTGTTACCTTTATCCATAAACAGCAACTGGTTAGAAGCATACAGTTAAACCAGGACCTCCACTAAATTCTTGTAAAAACAAGAATTTTCTGAGCATTTTTAGGAGGCCACACCAGAATCAAAAATTTCAGTTTCTTTCTTGAAATTCATTAAGCATATTTTTCAAGCTTAGGAGAATAAAATTGCCACTTGTGAACCTCGTCCTTCCCTGGCACAATCCAGCCATCTTACAGATGCCTCAAAGTGTTCCTTGTCTGAAGGACTGAAGTTCAGGGAATATGGACAGTTTATAGATCCACTTGCTCCCGTAATTTGAGGAAGAGCCCATGAAAGCTTCTTTTTCAATAACCACTGAACAAACACTGAATAAAATTTTAAAAACTTCTCAAGTTACCTTGAAAAAGGAGTTCAAAATTTTAAGTCCTAGATACTCTGGATTTTTTATTGACTACTTTCTCGTTAAAAAGGCTGGGTTAAAGAAAAAGATGTTGCCACTAAAAGACAGCAAACTTCCCACAATAAAAGCTTGGCATGACTATGTGACAAAAGGGGTTAACTTATCAAATACCATTAAACTATAATCAAGGGCCTTTGTATTCAGCTTATGCCCTTGCTTGCATTTGTCAAGGGATGATAACAGACGGCTTACAAACTCTCTCCTCATTACTAATTCATTTTTTCACACACCTGTTAATTATTAGCAGCACATAATTATTAACAAAAACCATGCATCAAAGAGGCTATTTGGATATATTGTCACCTACATCTGATTTATGCCAGTGGAGAAAACTATAAATATATTTCAATGTTCACATAAAATTGGGGGGGAGACACACAAGGCAACTTGGGGGTAGAAGGGGGACAAGGGGAAGGGGGATGAGGGGTGAATGCGTTCTATGCAGCTTTTCTTTTTTCAAAGTGCAAGTTAAAATCATTTACCAGCATTGTCTTCCTATGCCTCCTCAACCAACACTGTGAGAGTGGAGTCATGGAATTTATCAGAGGGAAAAAATGGTGCAAACAACAAAAAAAACCCCAAATATAATTCAATAAATCAAGATTTTTGATGCTTGTATCTACAAAATGCGTAATACTAACATTAAAAAAAACAAAACAAAGGAAATCACAAAGAAATCCTGAAAACAAAACAAGCAAACAAAACCAAGAGCAAACCAAAACAAACCACCAGTAAAGATTTTAACTCCAAAGTTCTGTATAAACTCCAGCAGGGATAGTTAACCCCCCTCTATTCCCTTTATGAAGTTTCAAGGACCAGTCCGTGTCTTGGCTGCTGCAATGGTCTGTGCTTAACATTGTCTCAAACAAATATAGCAAAGATAAGTTCTGAAAAACTAGTTAGAATTCCTATATGGACACCTCATTATAGCTTAAGATCACAGTCTTTTAGAAAATCACTATAGAAAGAGAAAAGGCATTTTTAAATATAACTGATGGCCATTCATCTCAACATGCATCGTCTTGTCAGGAACTTCAGAAAATACATAAAAGGGCAACCCACTGACAAAGGAAACATAATACAACATTTTGCCTCTATTCTTAGACTTCCACACTGTCCCTCTCCCAGCTTCAAAGGCTAACAAACTTTTGAAGGAGGCTTTCAGAAAAGGAAATAAATTAACATTACCAACTACATGCAAACCAGGTGGCCAGAGCACTCAGTGGAAGGGGCCCAGATTCCCACTGTCTGGGGAGCTTTGCCCCTGTCCCAAATTCCCACTGTCTGGGGAGCTTTGCCCCAGCAGTGTACTGGGGGTGAGTGACTGCAGTCTGACAAAGCCGGACATGCCCTCGCCTTCCTGGAACTCCAGAGAACAGCTCAGACTTCCTCAGAAGGGAGAACATGACATCCAAGCAAGAGGTACTCACTATCTGTCCACAGGGACATGGGGATAAATTTGGATCTCAATATTTGAAATTCTGTAGGAGACTGGTGGATCTTTTCTAAAACATGCACTTATTAGAAGGTGCTGAGAACACTCAGCATTCAAATTGTGCTTTCCTGCCCATCCTTTTAAAGAGAGAGCTGGTACTGTCATCTGAGTCACCATCACCATGAACCACAGTGTCAACTAGAGCCTTTTTCTACAATTGTGTAAAGTCAGAACAAAACTTGGTTGAATGCAGCTCAATTGGCAAGCAAGAATTGTAGAAAGCAATACACTTCCAGTAGTGTTTTCCCAAAAGAGTTTCACTGGTTAAATTCAAAATTTTAACACTACACCCTCCCCCACCACCACCTCCTTTGTTTATATGGAATTTTTGATAATGATAAACTATCACTGTAAGAAAACAAAAAAAAAAATTCTTGTCACAGTTATCACCACAGTTGTACAAAGAGAAGTCCTCAGAAATTTGATGTTACTTGTAAAATTCCTCTTCATTGTGCTTTTAACTCCCTCCTAACAGAATTTTTAAGCTCAGGTTTGGTACTATGGAGCTATTTTTACATGGTGTCTGTTCATGCCAGAGCAGACAAGGTCACTGCTGTCCACGCAATACTGCACGAAAGTAACTTAAAGAAGAGTTGTGCCTAAAAAACAAGAAGCATGGCAGTATTGTGTCACTCTCTTCTTTTCTGTCCTTAGAGCTACTCATCCTAATCAGCAGTATTTCTCCACAGGAAAAGGCCATTAATTTTAAGGGCCTGATTTTTCCAAGGGATTGTAAGAAAAAAATAGTTCAGACACTTAAGAATTTAATTTTTTTATTAAAATTGCCATCAGAGCATTAAATTGGCAGGCAAGTGTTCAACTGGGTACAGCTAACATTAAGTTTTAACAGCAGCTGAATTGCTGCTCTAGTTTTTTGCACAAACAACACATAGATAAAAAGTCAAGAGCCCAAGTATTCAGCTGCAGGGAAAGTAAACAATATTAAGAGAGAAGAATTTTTTTTTTTAACCTCTTAAAAAAAACAAAATTATTCAAGACCTACATGAAGGGTCTGTGCAAACTAAATCCAGTGCCTCCAAAGTCAGCTTCCTAAACATTTCCTCATCTAAAAGGGAATGTACAGAACATTACCTGCTAACAAAAGCTGAGTGCTTTCCTTTCTAGACACTTGTAATGCAGTTTCGTTAGGTAGTGTGGTGCTGAATATTAGGACAGTTAATGTTCTTTGCTGAAAAAGGAACCAAAATCCAGTCTTAAATAGCACAGACAGAGCACTCTTTTGCCAGTGTCCAAAAGGAAAAAAGCAAAGTAGCATCTTAAACTAGTTCTGTTTTAACGCTAAACAGTGATAGCATGAATAGATGATAATCTAATTTCATTCTGAACTAAGAAGGAAACAAAGTAACTCATGCCACAAAATTATTAAAAACATATAACAAAACAACAGCAATAAAAAGAAAACCTCTACTGACCAAGCATCTCTTTTCCACACAATACACCCAGCATATGTAGGGATTTTTTAAAAGATATTGCTGTAGAAGTGTTAAGAAACCTGAAATGTGCAGAGTTCTTTCCATTATCTCCTTTACATGAAGGGAGTGTGTTCATTCTTTACACTCTAACTTGCAAAGACAAAAAAAATTTTAAGAAATTCAAACCTTGTCTTTGTTCAAAAGCCTTGTCAGTTTCTGTTCTTAGTGATTTATTTTTAAAAAATGTTAAGTAGTAGGTGTTAATGAAATCACACATGTGATAAAATGACTTTTTTTTTTAAATCTGATCTGCAATAAATTTTATAAATTCTGATTGCTAGTTATTCAAGCCGTCAAAGCTGTGCCAACAATAGCCAGCAGAGGTCTATTACTGAAGTAGTATTAATATAGACATCATCACCAATTCAAAGCAGATAATAAAGGACTGACACATTTATTATCATTATTAATTAACAGTTTTCTGAGATGGAATTAAATCAATATGCTGCTCTGATATCATTTTAACTAGTTATGCAAATCAAACATTTAGAGCCCATGAAAGGATATAAATGCCATTCAAAATTCACTTCACACTTATTACTGTAATATCAGAACTTTCAGGCTTTGCTAGTAAAAAAAGGACTTAATGCTCATTTAATTACACTCAGACATAAAGCTTATGGAATGAAAGTTGAAATAGCTGATTAGTTAGGAAGTCACAGTAAGGCTATAGACAATGAGATAATAATGTGAAAATGCAGAGCTTTTGCTCAGAGTTGTTCTGGCAGATCCTATTAAAAAGAACAATGACATGTGTAGGAGAAAATGCTTTAAAATTACAAAGTTGAAGAATCTTTCCTAAAGCAAGGAGAAAAAAGAAACCATTAGTTGTCACTTACATAAATAGAAAAATGCTATGTTAAATCATGTAACATTTTTTCTAATTATGCGATTACAATATTTAATCTTTTCGATGTGAAATTTTAACTATTTGTCTGCATAAACAACATCATTAAAGAACCTTCTTTGGCAGAATAAAATTTGATACAGTTGCTAGGAGAGAATCAGCAGCAAGCAGCCTGGCACAGGGCTCCTGGCTGATGCCATTGGAGATGACAGCCTGAGGGATGAAAGAGCCTCTGGTGAGGTCAGAGTCGAGGCCGAGCCGGCCGGCAACAGCTGGCCCTTGGCTAACCACACTGGCCACTGAAGATCAGGGTCGAGGCCACCCCTCCAGCCCATGCAAACAGAGCATCTCTGAGAAGCCCTCATCAGGAGGCCAACCAAAGGTGGCTGATAAAGAGAACAGGACAAAGAGCCAGGAGTCTTTGATGTCATGCATCTTTGAACTTGTGCACTAAGCACAGGAGCTTTGTGTGTGGGTGGTGTTTCGCCAATGCCAAAGGCTGTCCTTCACTTTATCCACAGGAGGCTTTAACAGGGTTCCCAGCAGCTTGGGAACTCTCAAGTTGTATGCAGCCTGCACTGTAGAAGACACTAAAAAATGTGGGTTTTCCCTGCCATTGTGAATATCCATCAAACCAACATGTTTTTCAGAATTATGGAATGTTTATCTAGATTATTCCCAGATGTTGAGCCTGCACCCCTGCCTGCTTTACACAACACCTCATTGGGCTTGAAGCTTAATATGGAACCTACTATGACTGCAGAAGGGGAAGTGACAGAGTTCTTACTTACAGCAGTGTCTAAATTTATCATGGTCACAAAATGAAAGCTTTGGCAGTGCAGGAAGATTTCTCCATTCAGCACACTCCATACTTCAGGGACAAAGCTCAGTCTAAGTCTTAAAACAAGCAGTCACAGAACAGATTTATCTGCTGGGCAAAAAGGATCCTTTTTGCCCACTCTGTCAAAGTAGGACTTAGAGGATGAGGTAACATTCTTAGGATGCTAAGAGGCTGGATCAGAAAGGTAACCAACTATTTACAGAGTAAGGTAACTCAGATCTCGTTGCTCAAAACTATTAATCACTAATGAAAAAACAATACATACAGGCAAAACTTTAAAATACTATGAAAATTATTATAAAAACCTGACTTGCAAGATTCCTATCACTACATGAACTAACTCAATGTCTAGGTAAGTGAAAATAGTAGGTTTGCTAAATTGTGTGGCATCAATCAATAAAGTCAGGGCAGCCATATTCTTTCAAAGACAAAGGTAAAACTGAAGTCTCATCTCTACAATCTTTCCTGACTCATTTTATGACTACCAAGAAGCCTTGCTAGTAGGCACAAGAAAATTTAGACCTCTGAACTGAAGATAGGTGAGGTAACGCTCCTACAGAGGAGTCAACTCCGGCCAATATAGAAGAGAATTTAGTAGCTGGCCAGATGACTAACTTTCAAATCTAATCAGAAAAATGTTCCCTTTTTTTGCACTGTCTGTACTGCAAAAACAGAATATGGCACGCTGGGATTAATCGCTTTTTACACCCTGCCTCAAAACATGGACTTTAGGCATTAAATACCCAAAGAGCATGTCTGGAGAGCATTCACAAGCCTCAATAACTGCTCACAACCTTTTTTTCTCTCCTGTCCAACAACAGTGAATCAGGAGAAGTCCATCAAACACCAGACTGTCTGATAACCTCGATCGGGTGGAAGGGTGCACTACAGACAGGAAAAAGAGGAAACAATCTAGCACTGCTCCTTTGAGCACACAAAGCACTCTAGGTAAGGGCCATTTTTACACAATGTAATTGCTGTATTTTACCTGCTGATTTTCTGGGTTTTCAAAATTATTTGGATTCAATGAGACCTTAACAAGGCATTCCCAAAAGCACTCCTACACCTGCAAAAGCCCCGAGAAAAACTGGGTGTTGAAATATTTGCTGGCTTCATCTCTGGTACAGAATAGGAACAAACAACTTTTTCAAAATTCACACCTTGTCACCACTCTGAAAGTATAGTTATCATTATCTCAAAAGTAAAAAAAATATTAAAAGAGGAAAGCTTTGCACCATACAAAGAACTGGAAGAGCTGAGCCTTCTTACCTACCTTTAAAAATGCCATCAATCCTAAAACAGAGACAGTCAGGCGATGGCACTCCTGTGACAAACATTTTATTGCCATCAGCTGTCTAGTTCCATGTAGCAGCTCAAGAGGAGGGAATGTTTTGTCACCAGAAAGGCTGATACTAGGTACTACAATTGTAAGGTTGAGATCCAAGGATCTAAAAGACTTTTTCTCAGGAAGTGGGGTGGGGAGATCTGGCAAAGCAGCAGAGCTCTGAGCTGCAACCATTGCTAGGAAGACAAAGATAAGGATGAAAAGGGGTATGTGGGGGGGAAAGATTTCTCAACACAAAGAATTTGGAGACTGGTCTGCAATAAGAATAAAGTTGTGCCACTCCAGCCTAGAGGGAAAAATATTGGCAAGTATGGGAAATACCTTCCCCAAAACTCTGTGTTTCATTTAAAAGTGAAACATTCATTTCCTTTAACAGTCCAAAAGACAGAAGAGTGAAGGGAAACACAGTAGATTGCCAACATCTACTGTAAGAATCTCCCTGCAACTGTTTCCTTCTCCCACCTTCCTGGCAGAAAAAGGGGGAAAATGTTTTTCTCTGGGCTCACTTCATTCAAGACTTCTTTCTCACAGAATACTGGCATAGGGCATGTTGTATTCTTCATACAAGATGAAAACTTACAGTTTTAGTTCTGACAGCTTTAGTCTTGCAAGTTCCCATTGTTAAAACCAGTAGGCAATAGCTTGGTGGAAAAAACAGGGAGAACACAGGACAGTACACACAATGCAGCAATCATATGTAGAAAGAAATACTACAGGTTTGGGGGGATTTATTAATAATGCCCTACTCTGTTCATACCCCTGACCCCAACCAAAAACAAACAAACAAAGAACGAAAGAAACAAAAAAAAACACATAATAAACAAACAAAAAACCCCAAACCACAAAAAAACCAAACCACCACAAAAACCAAATTCAAAAAAGACAGGCAAACAAAAAACTTCAAAGGACTGCAGAGCTGTACTGTTCAACTCCTAAGCATCCCATTCAACCAGCTCTCACTTCTGCACANACAAAAAAAAACACATAATAAACAAACAAAAAACCCCAAACCACAAAAAAAACCAAACCACCACAAAAACCAAATTCAAAAAAAGACAGGCAAACAAAAAACTTCAAAGGACTGCAGAGCTGTACTGTTCAACTCCTAAGCATCCCATTCAACCAGCTCTCACTTCTGCACACAACAGTAGATCCAAGACAAGTGAAAGAGTTTTAGTACAAAAGCTTCTGTAGACTAGAAGGTCAAGCTGAAACCCTGCTTAGGTCAAAAGACATAATGAAATGCCAGATATCTTCCTATCGTTCAGGTTTCATTATAAGACAACCATTCTTTGAAGAGTAATTCAGCTTATCAGGAATTCTTGGCAAATAGAAGGCCCCAAACTGGAACAAATTGAGTACACTTTGGCTGACAGTGAAGTACTGGCAGAGCTGAGGCCAAACATGGCAATAACTTCTCCATACCTCTGGTGTAGGTTGCTTGTAAGTTTTCATCCATTTTGTGTCTTCGAATTTAAAAATTGCTACTTACAATCTACTTAGAATGACATAGAAAAGTATCCAACTTCATTTTATTATCAAAAACTGAATCAAGACACTTTAAAATATTCCAGTGCCCAACTTCCATGTGCTGTGATGATGAGTCTGTAAAACAGAGCAGAATGTCTGAAAGGATAGCTCAGAAAGAGAGATCATCCACCAGCCAGTAAAACTGTCAGAGTTTAAGGCACTCCTTTTGAATTCCTAAAATTTGTCCAAGTAATTTAAAATAGAGCCATTGAATTTCTTCAGTATTCATGTGTTTTTTCCTAAAACTTCACTAAATATCAATTGCTTAGCATGCTTGCCATCCTTGTTAAAGTCTCCTCAAATCAAAGACTTGAGAAGAAATCAATGAAAGCTCATCTATACTCTCTTGAAATCTGAGGAACATTCACAATTAACTTGCCAAGCTCATTCTTCCGTAATGACAAAATTCTGCTTCCCCTGCTCAGACAAAGCAGTGACCTTTCAGAAAGCATGAGTAAGGAACCAGTAATGAGAACAGGATTAATAAAAAAAAAGACCAAGAAATTATTTCTTTGTAAACCAACGTAGAGAAAGCCAGGAGGCAATAGGAAGTAAGCTGACATGGAGGCAGGAACCAGGGTGACTTCAATAAGAACCCAGGGAGTAGGAATGGTGAAGAAAGGTTAGATGAAGGAAGGTAGAAAGGTGAAGTGTGAAAGGAGAAATAAAATTTTTCTGCTTTACTGTGCCTACTACATTAAACTCCATTTCAGATTCTGACAGAAGGGTTCCCAAGTTTTTATCTGCTGCTAACAAATACCTGTGAATTGACAGCTAGTACACGTCCCCTTTTGATCTTTTTCCTGCACCTACTGAACATGAAGGATGGCAAGGCATGCATGCCCATGTTACAGTCCCTTGGGCCCATTACACAGCCTCCATCCCTAGTAGAGAAGCATGCAGTCATTCAATCTTTTTATTATTTACACTCTTCTTTGAGTGAGAGAGAGAGAGCACTTAGTTACCCATACATGTGTCTGCAACAGTGGCTGCCAAGTCAGAATGACAGTTTTGGTTAAAACATATTGAAGATTTCCAATAAGAAACAATTACTGAAAAGGTTGGGGTGTCAGTGTTTTTTCTAATTACTATAGGTTACATTTACAGAGATGCAAGTTTGACATTCCTCGTGACTGCTTAGCTTACCACCCTTATAGTTGTTTGCAACTTCAGAATGGGAATTATTTCCATGCATGATCATCTGTCATGTCCACACTGCTTTCTGGAGAGCCTGGACATCAGAGAGATGCTGCAACATCACTCAATGCTACATATTACCCGTCCACTCAGATGCCAACCTGGAAACCACTGGCTAAAAGCTACTTAAATGATAACAAGGTATTATCACCACTAAGCATTGGCCACTCTGCACACCAGCTCTGCATTAGCTATCACCTGGAACATCCTTTCCCTAGGCATTAACACATTTCTCCATCCTTTCTCAACTAAAACACAACTCAAAACAGCAGTATTATTTAACTTATGTTTTATTATGAGTAACTATATTTATATGACAATGTTACCTAAAGTAATTCTCTTTAGAGTACTGCAATCCAAAGAAATAATGTCAGCAGATGTACTTATCGATAACCATGAAATAATAAATTGACCTGGATTCCTGTTCCTTACACTATCAAGCAACTTTAATGTTAATTTAGTAAAGCCTCAAGGTCAAGGTGAATGCCAGTACTTTCATCCTTGTTTCATATCTGGGGAACTGAAGCAAAAGCAGGTTAAGTAACAAGCCCAAGGTCAAAAAAAAAAAAATTAATACCTATGAAGACACAGCATCAGTCTCCCATTACTTGCACTGTCATCACAAGAGGCCACTTTTACACAGAAGAATCAGATTTTTAATGTAATTCTAGGGAGTAGTTAGTCTTCTGATTCCTTACATAAATTTTAATGGTATAGGTACTTTCTGAGTCTGTGGCTCCAGCTACATTATTAGTCCTGCTTTAGTAAGGAAGCAGCAATATGATTCTTCCCTGACAAGAAATACCAGCATAATTTATTGCATTATTACTCCTCTGAACTGAAAGCAATTAATTACCTCCAGCAGGATGCACAAGTGAAAATTCATCAGAGAAATGTGATGAAAAATGTACCCACTGCTTTAAAATAATAGGTGCTTAATGGTTTTTTATTTGCTAGCTAATCTAGAGCATCTTATAAACAGCTAAGGATTGGTTATCAGTTGCAGAACCAGGTTTTCCTCCCTTACATTGTTCTATTACCCATAATCTTAGAAGAGAGGAAGAGAACACTGCCACGTTCCTAATAAAAAACCAAAATCATAGTATTTTTCCCTGTTATAAAACTGATGGTATGTTTGTATGTAGAATACATGATAAATTATGCATGGATTTGTGCTGGTGGCACTTCTCTTCATTATATGCCATCAAACTCAAACTAACAATTCCATTGGAAAAGCTGGCAAAGCTATTCTGCACTTAGACAACAGAGAACGTTCCTATGCATTCTGTGGGAAGGAACTGCAAAGTGTGGCTGAAAGAAAAGATCATCTCACAAACACAACTCTGTATTTCAGAAGGTTAGTATATTCAGTATCTATACATGTACCACACACTTTCCTTAGTGTTCAAAGTAACGAGAAAATAACAAACAAAAAATGTTTTATGTTAATACATAGGGGGTATGTATGCTTAAGATAGGCACAGAGTTAAATTCATTACATTTATTTCAGCTCCTCAGAATTATTCACATCTGTATGATTCAGTAATTGTTTTTTCTATAAAGTTATTGGAGTAATTTTACTCTGTATATTCCCGATCAATTCCTCCTCTCAAGGGCACAGTTGAAAAGTGATATTTGAAAACGGTCCCTGATAGATTGCATGGTTAGTCAGCAGCAGAGACAAACAACCTAATCCAGCGCAAATTAGTTCGGCTGCCAGCAATAGTTTTATACAAAGATGTAAATTATGTTGTCAAAATCGGTCGCTTTCTAGCTTGCTGCTCAGCTAACAAGAAACCACTTTGGCTGATAAAGATGAACACTAAGCTTTCCTCGCTTACAAATTTGCAAATCTGCCACTTCAGCATTCTCTTAGCCACAAACAAAACAGGCCCATATAATTGCTTCCTTTTTTCTGCAGCAGTATTTCTCTCAGTTCTATTTCTCCACACAGAAACACAAATAAAAATCATAAATAGAATTTGAAAAGTGTAATGGTCTTGAAAATTTTCTTTAAAAAAAAAAAGGCAAATGGGACAGCCACAATCAGCCACTTTTAGCATTTCCAGCAAAAACCTCAGACGTGATACTCCAATACAAACACCAGCCAGTCATACCAATACTTTAGGAGATTTACTGTACAAATGTGGCATTCACAGGACTTCTGAACATAGCATAAATGTCTTGATCAAGAGAAAATACACACATCTATTTTAATGAAAGCTAAAGTGTCTTAGGAACTGCTCTGGATGACAATGATCCATCTGTATCTATTACTTTCCATGTTGTTGTGAAGAGTAGAAAATATATATGCTATTATTATCCCAATCTGCCCACTTTAAATGTAAACTAGATAGATCTAACATTTGAATGAAAATAATAATGCATTATAACTGTAATTATATCCAGTATAAGTCAAATAAATAAATTATAAATTACAATTACCCTTTAAAGTTGCTAGTCCCCCTACTTGCTTTAAAATTAATTGCAGGTGCTCCTGAATGTTTTATTACAGCCCCAAAGTTGTATATTTCCAAGAACAGTACAGATGATTCCTGTTTATTTGTTAAATTAAAGCTTTGTTGGTAAAATTACAGCTTAATTAATATTATGGGTACTGTATAACGAAATAGTTTACCTTGTGCATAATTTATTTCCACATGCATATCTCAGTACAGACCCATTACAGCTCTAAGGCAGCTAAAATAAAATATTCCTCCTTTGCTGGCATTTTTCTAAATAGCAGTTCACTAAATCAATATTATTCACTTGGTATTTTTAAAAGCAGTGTATCTTAATAATTACACAGCATTAGAGTAGGCAATAATTTCACTTGCTAAGCATATTAAATTTAGCAAACCATCAGTCAAATAGTTTGTTCTTCTTCAGAATTTGTAAGCAAAGAGTGAGAGAGTTTGGAACCATGTTACTTTGGTATAAATGTCACATATAGTTTAAGGCTGTGTATGTGACTCCCTAAGCAAGCACAGTGCCATACATCTTTATTAGTTTCATTGGTCAGTGCAGTGACCAGTTGTTTATACTCATTACACAAGACAAGGTGAACCATTTGGCACAGGCTACAATCACAGCCAAAAACATATGACTTTGCAGAAAATAAAAATTGTAGAAAAGGCGGCACACAATGCTCTGTATACATACCACAGAATAACATTACTTATTTATGCTTTTTCAGGCTTCCAGTTTCTCAGATATGTCAAGGAAAATATTTTTCAGGCTTATCTTTTTCCTTGATTAAATTTTTTGGTTTATCATCATTTTTTCAGTGTTCCTCACTAAAGATTTCTGAAAAAAAAAAAAATAATTAAGCCAATAGAACGACAATCCACAAGCAAGGTGGATGTTAGGTTGTTTGGCTTTTTTCAAATTACTACAGCAATCACTATTACAGGGTTTTTTTTCCTCACAGAACATACTTCCTTACTCAGTGATTACAATGTAATTAAATAGGTGATATATTTAAGCAAATGCATTAAAACAAATTACAGATTCAGCTATTTTTTTCGCATTATTTTGATTACTGTATCGTGCTCTGCCATGCATATACACTTCTGTAATCGCATAGAGATAAAATAATTTGTCTAAAGAGAAAAAAAAATTTGGTTCTTTTTGCCACAACCATCTTTATTGATCTTCCAGGATAATCCAAACTATATTTTAAATTGTTCTTCCTGAACACGCCTGTTCAGCATACCATACAGCATACCTGTGCCAAGGTGTTAAAGAGGTGGAGGGCTGACATCAAAATAAGGAATTAAGGACATATAAACACAGTTTTCTCTGTAAAAATCCCTGATAAACCAGCCCAGAAATTTTAAAAAATCTATCTTTGTGCCAGGTGACAGATGTTCACTGATAGTCACAAGGATAGAAGCAAATCTGGTAATAGTCATGTTTCAGGGATTTTTCCTTCCTGATGTTGAAAATGAGAAGATTAACTCCAGGAAAGACCAAGAGCATAGAGTACATACTGTTGTGTCTGGGGTAATCTCCTTATGATACGGGAAGGTAGAGACAGAGCTTGGAGAAGAAAACAGGAGGGGAAAAGAAAAGAAGGGAAAAATAAGCCAGGCTTAGAGAGGAAAAGCAACAGAAGAAGAAGGAGATGAAGATTTAAAAGTGTATCACAGCACTCAAGAACAAAGTTTGGGGGCAAACACTATGTAATACAGGGGATATAGCAATTTATACTATAGATACTTGCAATACAGTCAGTGGATTTGTGTTTTAGAGGCATTTAAGTAAAGGTTTTCTCAGGAATATTATAACAATTTTCATCCCACAGTGACCTACAGAAAAACTAAAGTCTCATCTTGACAAGCTACAATAGTTGAGCATGCAACAAAACTGAGAGGAAATCACTCATACAGAAAAGTTTGCAACTGCCTGCTCTTTCTACACCACATTTGCAGGAAGGAAACACAAATTCTCATGTCAAAAGCGCAAATTTTGATCCATCAGGTCACCTCACTCACCAAACCCTCTTTCAGGTATGGATAGACTACTGACACATGCACCTTAGTACTAAGTGTAGCTTTCAACATCTTTTCTCAAAACTCCACATTGATACTGACTACAATCTCAACCAGAACATGCATTTGTTTACTAGACAAAGCAAAATAAAACACAGAAAATAGATCAGAAACAAGAGCCCATCTAA
Source organism: Polioptila caerulea (assembly GCA_013397295.1). Lineage (NCBI taxonomy): Eukaryota > Metazoa > Chordata > Aves > Passeriformes > Certhiidae > Polioptila > Polioptila caerulea. The sequence continues at coordinate 742,530 of VYXF01000691.1, forward strand.
CCATGGAGAATGCCTTTGTATGCCCATTTTTTGGCTTCAGTTAAGGCACACAGAGCCATCCTACCCACAGCCGAGTACTTTCAGGGCAAACTTCACCTTACCAAATTTCCACTAGTAACAACTAAAGTAAAATAGTCAATCTTCTCATTTCTCTAGTAAAATAATTTACATAAATTTTTTATTAATTCAAGGGCTTGGTAACCACCAGCCCACACCATTAGTGATAGGATTTCTTAAAGCATAGTGGAAAACGTTGGGTTTTTTTCCTGAGGAAGAATTTTAATCATCCCATGTTAGCATAACTAAGCAACCACAGAAACCACGTTTTAAAACCAATCTCCCTAGAGACTATATTCCTAGTGAACAATATTAACAGCTTTACAAGGCTCAAACTACATGAAAAGCTGCTCAAGATCTCAACTTCCCCTTCTGTATTCACAGGCAGATTTAGAAAACTAAGTTACTTGGACTTCCTGCAGAAATATATCACCACAGAGATATTAGCAAAATAGGAGAGGGGAAAAAAAAAAAAAGAGAAATCAACTCACTTCTGTATAGCAGAAGTTTAACAAATAACTGTAGCCCAGTTTGCTACAGAGCAGGTCTATCAGAATCACAGTTGCTCTAAAAATCCAAGGATCTTGATAATAAAAACAATTTTGCAAAAAGAAAAATGTTTTGCATCAGAGATGCATTATGATTGCAAGAATTGTTTTCTTGCCATCCTGTAGCAGAAGCTTCATCTTCACCTGCAGGTTGGAAGTGCTTGGTTTAAAGTTTCCAACACTAAAGCTCTCTAATACAATGACAGAAAAAATACAAATTTTTTTCTAATCCATTTCCTGAATATGTGTCTTAATTGCAGAGACATCAAAGCACACTTGGACTTTCATAATCATAAGGACCAACATGCCATTTGAGTCAATATTTATAATATTGAATATTTTAAAGAATTAGTACCATTCTCTCCAGCCACCATTGTTTGTGAAATCTGTAACTTTCGTTCCATTACTGCTTTATTATAGAGTAGAAACCATAAACAGGAAGACCACTTGCTTTAACATTTTGTTCCTTTTAATCTGCAGAAGTATAATTAGATCATGCACCTATGTTCATATTGTACGTGTTCTAAAGAATGAAATTTAACAATTTTCCAATATGCTATTTTTCTCCGTAATAAAATGTAACCAAAATTTGTACCTTCACAAGTTTTCCTTTGTCATTACAATAACGTGCCTGAGTTTTCAAAATACAAATCCTTGCTGAACCTTGGCTGCCAATCTGTCAATGTATAAATGCTATTATCAGCTGCGCTGTTTATATATTTTACACAGAACATATTTGTGAAGGTTTTTAGAACAACAAACTCCATTATAATGTTTTGAAAGCATACTCTAGACAGATCCTTGGTTGACTACATTTTAGTCTTTCTGCCAGTATGAAAGTTTGGAGTTTTTTCTCCACTTGTTTTTGTTTTTATTAGAGGGCACTTTTAAGGGAAGATTTTAATTTCTGTCTACTCGAGAAGCAGTCAAGGACACAGCAGCTGCAGAATTGTACCAACTTTAGACAAAAACTGTCTTTTTAATTGAGGGAGAAAGAACACTGAGATTTAAAAATGTATCGTAGATAGGTGTTCACATCTTGCCAATGCCCTCTGATTAGAAGATGTCCAAGTAAACTCTTTCTCTTTTTTCAAAAAAATCACCTTAGGATGGCAGAGTGCATACCAAAGCTACTAGTCAGTGAATATGTATTACAATTGTCTGACCTATGTTTATGTCACCAGATAAGTGCCTACACACAGGTACAAACAGCCAACTGAGGTTTTTTTCCCTTCAAGAAAGGGGTAGGAAAAGAAACAAAAAAAAAAAATGAAAGAAAAAAAAGAAAAAAGAAGGAGAGAAAGAGTGGGGAAAAAAAAAAAAAACCCTGATTCAGGCAGACAGGAGATAGGAATACTATAGAAGGTCCCATCCATACCCCCACACACCCCCCGCTGCTTTCCCTGGACTGTGGTATGAAAAAACAATGGCTTTTCTGAGGCACTGTGCAGACAAGGCAGCTCTGAAAAAACTAATAGCCATGATTAATGACAATGGGCTAGAGGAGAGTTGGGACACAGCCGCCACATATATCATCCTTTCCCATCAGTCTCTGCTCCTCCCTGCCCCTCTTCCTCCTACCAGCAAGGCATTATAAAAATGTCTTATCTGCTTTCGACTTTTTTCTGAAATCACAGTACTGCTGAAAAAGAAGAGAGGGAAGAGAGAGAGAGAGAGAGAGAGAGACAAAAAGGCAATAGGATGAACAAGAAAATGGCATGTAAAATAACTATAAGATATTCCAGGGGAAAATGCACGAGCTGTAATCATTCAAGATTTCAGCAACTTGACTCTTCACATGCTGAAGCCACATTTTCAAGGTCTTATCTGCCATATGGTTCCCTGTTTGGATGATTTATTAGGTGTAGAAAGCACACTGATAAATTTTACTGCATTTCCCTGAATAGGCAACCTATGGTGTCAATAACAAAGCTCAGGCCGCTTTAATGAAAACTGTAAGCACCAAAGGGTAACCATTTATTTATGAGTCACTACAGTATTACTAGGGCAAAATTTATCTTCCCTTCTCACGCACTCTGCAGAAACCAAATCTGGTCAAAGAAACAGCGATCACATCCATATGTCAGTGACTTACTAACATGTCTCCTGCACACTCAGGGCTTGTAGCCAAATAAACAGTTTCCATTTAATGACTATTTTTTGTAATGTAAAAGATGATCTTATGTTTTAAAACTTAAAAAAAAAATTGGTGACAACTTGCATATCCACAAACCATTATGCTGTGTTAATTGTCTATGTTCAAAACAAAAAATAAAGGCAATCAAAAATAAGAATAATCATTTTTCAAAAATAAGCATAATCATTTCAGCAGTATAAGCTTTAGTTATATAGGAGTGGATCCTCAAAATCATTTTGGGTAATCTTGGAAAAAAATAAGCTAAAAAAAATGGCAGCTTCTAGAGGCAAAAAGCAGTGTTTACTGTTCCATCAAAGATTTCAGAAAAATTAATAAACTGACACTTTGGCTTTAACTCAAAACTCATAAATCTTGCAATTCATTTTGTGTATCTCTTTTTCTTTTTTTTTTCCCTAAGGCTTAAAGAACATACTGCAATTCCTTTTCTATCTCACACATTGATTGTTACTTGTCTCATGCCCACAATCCAAGGCACTTAAGACACCCAAACAAAAATTAAGAACTGCAGAAGATAACTGCTTATAACAGTTATAAGCACAAAGGCAAAATGAAATCTTTGTTATTCATCCTCTAGGAAAAATATCAACGACTCAGAACTAACCAAGACTGACAAGACTGCTTGTCTTTCTCCTCACACATATAGGCTCCATCTTCTCCCCTTTTAAAAACCAACAGCAAACCAACTCATGCACCCCCTGCACTCTTTGGTATGAATATCAAGATTACCATGAGCACACATGGAGAGGTTTTGGCTACAGACACTGTGTTCTGTGGTTTGTTTTTTTTTCCTAAAGCTATGCAAAAGCATGTATTAGCAATTCAGCTAATTTTGATTTCATTTTTACATAACTCCAACAACTGTGTAAGTCTGAAGCAAAAGCTCCTCTTTCAAAAGGTTAACTGCAAGCTTGAAAAAGCCTTATATTCACCTAGATACTTCACTGGTAGCTTCCAGAGAGCAAACTACTGAAAACCCTGCCCTCAACATCCACCTTTAACTCAGATACATAACATGTTATTGGTACACACATGTCCTTTTTATTATAACTATAAACCTATGGTGTCAATGAAGAGGTCTTGGCAGATGTCCAATTGCAAACACGAGACTGGAGTCCTTAGGGGCATGGAGCACAACGTGGTTAAGGAGCTGAGCAGTTAAAAGACTGGCTTTCTTCAGGGGTTTTTAACCTTTGCCCAGAGTTGCTCAAATAAGGCCTTGCATGGCGCAAGGGCCAAGGGAACAGCCACTCCAGTGCTGAAGAGAGAGCCACTGCAGGCTGGGTCAGACTCTTTTACAAAGCCTGACTCCAAAGTGACAGGGTACTTTGTCATGACCAATGTGCAAAACACCCAAAATGACAGACTCTAATTAGTAAGCAACATTTTCTGAATTAACAAGCACATTCTTTCTTGCTATTGAAAAGTTTCCTGACGAACGAATGCCCAAATTATTGCATATACATTGCTTTTCTCAATTTAACACCTGAGCAGCAGCCAAACTCTGCATTTTGAAATCCTTGATGGAAACCATAATATAAAACAGCTTACTGCAGATTAGGCATTTTTGTGGTTCTCTCACTTCTCCACCACAGAAGACTGTTATGAAAAGAAAAAGTTCTTTAGTAAACCTGTTTAGTAGGGGAAGGAATAAAGAAAAATGGATCTGAAAAATATCAGTATTAAAATAATACAACATCCCACATAGTCTTGCACAGTCTTCTCTATTTCCCCCCCTCAAAACAGGGTTCAGCTCCACTGTTCAGATTAGCAGAAAAATGCTGGTAAATACACACCAATGTCAAGTTTTGCAGGCTCAGAGTGAAGCCCAGTATGTCTTCATAGCCACTGCCAAGCTCTTCAGTACAGTTTTGCATTCAAAGACTGTCATCCTCAGGATAAATGCACTGGTCACCTTCACCCAGATGCTGCCCACCTGAAAGAGCCTAACAAGTGTCTCCACACGACTTTCCTCTCAGGGCAGGTCCCTAACTGACCCTGTCCTTTATCCCACCCAGCACACAGCTCCCACCACTCACACACACTGACCTAGGGAGCAGATTTATCTGTGAATGAAATAACTCTCTGTCATAGCCTTTTCATAAGTCAGTTTTATGGAGTAAGAAATGGGCTCCAACTTTTTTAGCCAACAATCATTTCCATTTGGCTGTCCTCTGCTGATATTCTAGATTTTTCCTGAAAGTATTAGGAAAGAAAATGTATGCCAGACTATTAGATGCAAATTGGTGCCAGGATAATAACTGTCAGCTGCAACTGTCCATGCATAAAATGTTTTGTCTTCTTTTGTTAAAAACACCCCACAGTTGGCTCTTTACTCCCCTCCAAAAATAAACTCCACAATGAGCTGCACTAAAATGATCTCTGGGACAATGGCAGTTTTGTAGTTAAGGGTGAAAAATCCTGTGTCTACACTGAACACTCTTCAGACAGAGGAACTGTATTTTTACTGTGTGTCTGTCCACTAGAAAGAGGAGTCCAAACCCAGGCAGAAATTCCTCAATACCACTCCATCCCTAACAGTCTATCTCTATTTCTTCACAGCACCTGTAGTCAAGGGTGGAAGGGGGAAGATCTCCTGGAAATAGATGCTGCTCATTTAAGTGACTGCACTTCAGATGTTGATTAGATTTTGTTTTTCGTTAAAATTCCAGCATATACGTTTTGACAGCAACTAAGCTCATGGCAACAGCTGTATAACCCATCATGGATGCTCTGAGTCCTAGGAGCTTACCTGTAAGCCTGTTCTGTGAAGCCAGGTGGAAGAGAGCACAATGCCAGGGCTGCAAGTGGTCTCACTTCCCTCCAATTTGAATCAGAGTTATGCTGAAACTGAATTATAGCTTTCTCCCCCCACATACACTTATGCTTATTCCCCATAGACTGTTTGGGTGTCAAATCTGCATAATCACTGTATATTATTTTTCAATAACCATAAAGTAGGCAAATCACCACACTGCCTGACATCCATTAGCCAGTAACTGCACAAAGTTCTTCACATTTCTCATTCAGTGGCTGTTTCCCCACAGCTGAACTATAAATACAAAATACACTTTTCCTAACTGCTTATGTTTACTTAAAGCATGCAACACTCTTTTCCTCCTCCATTCTCAATTTACCATAACATACATGATTACAGGTATACCCCAAAAATATACAGTCATGAAAAGAAGTCTACACAGAGTGCACAAAAACAATGATTTTGGCTCAGGTATTTGGGGTACATCCACTGCCCAAAGCACAAAATCTATAATGGAGACCTTCTCTAGAGAAGAACCACACAGCAGCAGCAAGAGTTTAAAGCAGAGATGTGATATGATGGGATGGATTGAACAAACTAATTTCTATTACACAGAAGTAACTGCTATCATAACCAGTATGTGGTTCTGACTGCATAATTAAAACACAGAAAACAACAAAAAGGGATTTGAAAAATGGGAAAAGAAAATGGTAAGAGACTGTCGTCATTTAAATTTTAAGCTTTTGACAGTTCGTGTTTTCTTGATACTTTAAGTATCATTCTTTTAATCACTAGCCATTTAATTTCATGCCCCTTCATATTTTGATTCTGAAATGAACAAATGTAAGCCTAAATGCATTTCTTATACAAACACCTGGCCCTAGATCTTGCATGAATCAAACCAGTTATTTCAGCACTGTATTCAAGCTATCTGACAGTCACATTTAAAATTAGCAGCCATGCACACCAAAATACACATTTAGTAATTCTTTAATGCTTATACAAATTTTAATTGCATAAATTTTGACTACATAAACTTGTTATTAAGCTCTATGGCACACACAGTGGCACACTCTTTTGTAAAGAGCCAGAGTACAATACAGTTGAAATCTAACTACCCATTACAAACACCTTCACATGTTTGAAATAACCTGTTGGACAACACTGCTCACACACTGGCATCCCTAGCTGATTTATGAAAGATCAAAGGCTTTAGTAGATAAGTATTAAGAGGTACATAATGTACAGGATGATTAACTTTTCTCATTTTCAATATTTCTTCTGTTTTTTACAACAAATTGCCTGACTCTCAAGAACAGCCTTGTAAAAAGACTGAAAAAGCACTTCAATCCCAAGCCATCTAAAGACTTCAAAAAAGAAGTTAGAAACACTTTTGAAAATATAAATTTTAAAACTTCTAGAATTTTATGAGCAGTACTAGTCTGTATTTCTCTCATATATCTATTTATACTAAATGGTCAAAGACAACGTATCAGAAACAAACAGAAGACAATTATTTGATGGAGAGTTTCCTTTGATTTTAAGCCTTTGAATAAACAGAGGGCTCTCCAGTAAACATATTTTCCAGATGGTGTTGGTTCTGTGGCAGACTAAGCCCTTGGACATTATACAGGCTAAAATATAATGAACTGTAGGAACTGAAATATAGTTCCTTTTGTCATTATCAATTCCCTTCTAAGTCTAACAGAATTTCAATTACAAAAGGAAAAGGCAGCTAGCCAGAACAAAGGTTGGCCATACTTAATCTTACGAGCTAAGGGCGGCTCTCGCCACCACTGCCATTCTTCAGGCCAGTGGCCTGCAGGCCAGGGAGGCACAGAGGGAGCCCAGGCAGCAACTGCACAGCCACGGCCACTGCCCCCAGTGCCCAGCCACGGCCACTGCCCCCAGTGCCCAGCCACGGCCACTGCCCCCAGTGCCCAGCCACGGCCACTGCCCCCAGTGCCCAGCCACGGCCACTGCCCCCAGTGCCCAGCCACGGCCACTGCCCCCAGTGCCCAGCCACGGCCACTGCCCCCAGTGCCCAGCCACGGCCACTGCCCCCAGTGCCCAGCCACGGCCACTGCCCCCAGTGCCCAGCCACGGCCACTGCCCCCAGTGCCCAGCCACGGCCACTGCCCCCAGTGCCCAGCCACGGCCACTGCCCCCAGTGCCCAGCCACGGCCACTGCCCCCAGTGCCCAGCCACGGCCACTGCCCCCAGTGCCCAGCCACGGCCACTGCCCCCAGTGCCCAGCCACGGCCACTGCCCCCAGTGCCCAGCCACGGCCACTGCCCCCAGTGCCCAGCCACGGCCACTGCCCCCAGTGCCCAGCCACGGCCACTGCCCCCAGTGCCCAGCCACGGCCACTGCCCCCAGTGCCCAGCCACGGCCACTGCCCCCAGTGCCCAGCCACGGCCACTGCCCCCAGTGCCCAGCCACGGCCACTGCCCCCAGTGCCCAGCCACGGCCACTGCCCCCAGTGCCCAGCCACGGCCACTGCCCCCAGTGCCCAGCCACGGCCACTGCCCCCAGTGCCCAGCCACGGCCACTGCCCCCAGTGCCCAGCCACGGCCACTGCCCCCAGTGCCCAGCCACGGCCACTGCCCACAGTGCCCAGTTATGGCCACTGCCCACGGTGCCCACGGGGACCGGCAGCAGCACAGGCAGAAAGAGACGGAACACAGCTCTGTCCCCTCCCAGCCCACAGCTGGCTGTGATCCTCACAACACGATTTTCTGCCCTGTAAGCAATACAAATGTATCTTTAAGCTTCCATAGATGCACCACCGGACTGTGGAAAACAGCATAGAGCTTCTGCTCTCTACTATATGGAAAGAGCTCTATTTCAGGAAAAATAGGGTGTGAGGCAAAAGAGCCATGGGTCTGTTTTGGATAGGCTGCCTTAACCAGGAGCCAGGAAAGATACAGGCAGATAAATCAGTATGTAGACAGCCAAGACACAAAAAGTCATCTTCCTCTCAAATGAGGTAGACTAAATACCACACTGTGCTGCATCAGAACACACAAAAACATTGTCTAGCATTCATTTAAGGGAAGTAGAACCTGGGCTCAGTGTAAAATATCCAAAAACAGAAGTGCAGCCTTTGAAATGCAACAAGTTGAGAAGATACAACTGCTGGGAGTGGAGGCTGCAGTGTAACAGTATTTCAGAAGATTAATTACAGTTTCATGGGCTAGAATAAATAACAAGTGAGAGTTAACTTCTTCACATAAAGAACTTGGTCATGTATCAGATATTCTTGAAATTTTTATGAAATTTCACAGAATGACCAGATTGTAAATTATCTAGAGTTAAAACATGGATTATGAATTCCAGGCATCAGAAAACACATGCATAGATAAATCGTGTTAATCATGGAATTCACAAGTTTCCTTGAATGTATTTTCTAACTAATTGTCCGTCTTCTTGCAAACTTTGGTTACCTCTTCCTCAGCTTTTCAGATACTTAGATAGGAATTATCTTGGATTGGGAGGATAGAGGACATTTGCCATCAGAGACATGTATTTATGGTACTTTCAATAAAACTGAAGAGTAGAGGAGCACACATTACCACATCTCTCTGCTGAAGGCAAGTGAGCAATTTTTAAGATCCTCTATGAGGGATCTTTATGTTTCAGTTTTCCTGTTTGCTTTATTATTTGCTGACCATTTCCTGCTCTTCACAAACCAAACTAGCCAGCATAACATAAGCAGTAAATGTCAGGACTATACAACAAACTTAATTACATGTCATTGACACCACACCTCACTTTGTAAACTGCTAATTCAGAGCAATACTGTGCCTAATGTCAACAGGGAAGGAAAAAAAAAAAATCAAAGCAATTCCCCAGCAAGGGAAAGATGCAAGAGCTGGAAAGAGCAAAGCCAACATTTTCATTGCAAAGGAGCAGCTTCTTTGCCAAAATTAGACTCTGAATTACCAGGCAACTCAACCTCAAAAGAAATGTCATCACCTACCACCTACAATGACTCTCTTCAGCGTTAAAACAAAGTCCTGCACGTACATACAAAAATACAAACAAATCCATATTTTTGTAAAAGGATGAAAATTCTGCATAAAGATTCTACCTAATTTTTTCCCCTCCAAGTGTTCCACCTGGTATTGCAGTCTTGTTCATATCAATTTATAAAAGCCTTATTTTTGGACACTGGTTGGTCAAGAAACTCCAATATCAGGTCAATACATGCGTGGACTTATATTTGACCCAAGACGTGTTTTCAAAAATAAAAAAAAACAAACAAAAAACAATGCAACAATCATAAAACTCCCAGAAACTCCAAAATAAACTTCTGAAAGCAAAATATTTGCATTTCTTTTTTATAGCATTTTCATAGTCACCTCATGTCTACCCATTCCCTTCATCTAAAAAAAATGGAAAATCAGTGCTTTTATTTTAAAAACACATTTTGTATTGCATCCATTGGTATTGCATAGTTCTGTATTAATGCACATTGCTTCCATGTGCTAAAAAGCAATCTGTATCCACTGCTCAGCTACTTTTCCTTCAGTTGCACTCACAATGGAAATACTTAAGGAGTTCCTCTTATGCCACTTAATTTCTCTTAAAAAAAAAAGCAGGCTTTTTCTCACGTTAATTAAACAGCACTGGAGGAAAAAAACCAACCCTCTGTATGGAGTCTGATCTCAGAATGCCCTAGCCAGTATTATAAAATTTCTGCAAGTATGACAAACAATTTCAAGTCACCTGAAAACAGCTGTAAGGATTCACAACTGTAGTAGTATCTTCACTACATTTACTCACATTTGACAAGGTTTGCAATTAAAGCCCATTGGGACGTGTAATACTTTACCATTTATTCTTAAAACACTGAACACTTTAGTCAAAAAATACTTTGAAAAGAATTTTAACAAAGAACAATCAATGGCAGCAGAAATATGAATCTACGTTTTCAAGGATGTTTGGAAACATTCGTTATAATTAGCAAAACAAGTATTGTCCCCATGACAGCCTTTCTTTACAAACCTTTGAATGTTTGACAAGAAAAGGTCGTGTTTTGTAAAATCCTGGAAAGGTCATTCAATAACAAATCACATGAATGAAATCACAAGAGTTCAAGGAGGTTAACAGAAACACCACAGGCATTAAAGCATGTTTTCAAGGTAAACAAGGTAAAAGAAAAAGAGACTGCCTCAGCTCTGGAAAAAGAAAATAGCAAGTAGACTCTAATTTGCTACACACTGTAATTTTAAGACATTTTCTCTGCACTTGGTGGTTTAACAGTACGTATTATTTCTCACGTTCAACACATTTAGTAAAGGATTAACAGATAGCAGAGCCAAAACGTTTCAACATCTCTTCAAATAGTCTACATTGACCTTAGTAGATTTTCCCCCCTTAATCTTGTGACCAGACACTTTAAAAAAAAAAAAAAAAAAAAAAAAAAACAAAAAAATTAAATTTCCAT
>VYXF01000691.1:753613-826674 GCA_013397295.1 Polioptila caerulea
AAAAAAGAAACAACAAAATTTAACTTCCATCTCAGCTAAACCTCAATCTTACATCTCAAAACTTCACTGCTTGAAACTCTGCCAGCCTTTCAGCTAAACACTTTGACCTGCTTGTGACCTTCTATTTCCAGGTCTATTTTCTTCTTTTCCAAAAGAACACAACATTTTTCACAGGCAGGAATAACAAAGAGTTGTTTATATAGGGTAATTTAACTACAGGATCAGTGCAGGGAGCAGTGTGATGTATTTGATCCACAGACCAAGAAAAAAAGCTCTGCTCACCAGTGTTAGAGAAAAGCCTATTGAATAGTTTTCCTGGGGCAAGCCAGCAAATTGGAGTTCTTTTCATGTATAGGCATAGAAAAAACGAATTCAGGAATGATCCTGGGTCTCTGTCTCCACAGGGTGTTAAAGCCCTGCCCTGCTGCAATTCTGAAGTTTTAAAGTTCCATTATCTTGTGGGAGAAAGGCAGTACTTATTTACATAAATTCAACATTATTCAATAGAATTTGCTACACAGGAGGAAATCTCTTGCAACACAAAGTATTTAGAATCACCAACTATGCTTAGTTTATCATCATTACACTTGTGTTTTCATTTATGACAGGTTATTTGCAAACTGTAATTTATTATGAACCTCTTTATGAGATTAATTTAACAGGATCAGACCTGTGGACCACCTAAAGTTTGCATTTTGACTGGCAGCAGTGCATGTCACAGAAGAGGAAAAAGTTCACTGTGGCAGCACAGTGAACTGCTTCCCAGAAAAGTTCTGTTCTAATCCCTAGTACAGAGGTAGAATTTAAACTTAGCATTACCAGTTCTAAAAAGCCCAAGCATTAAAAGTTAAGACCAATTATATGTGATACTTCTCAACCACCTGTCTCCCCCTTTCAAATCTACACAATACCAAGAGGTTTCCCACTGTAAATGCAGCAATGTAAAGATATGAGGGTTTTGGGTTGGTTTTTTTTTTTACTACCAAATCAGCTCGATAGTAGAGCTGGAAAATCCAAGCAAGTTGGCTCTTTCATCAACCAAAGCTGAATAGCCAAGCTGAATATTGTATTTCATACTAAGAGAGGACCATGGTTATACTGGGTTCATCATTCCTTGGAATGAAGAACAGACAGCATTAGCTACCTCAAGCACAAAGTCAAAGACTTGACTTTTTAGCAACATGCAGATGAAAAAAGTTGGCTGTCCCCTGTGCACCCAAGCAAAGCATCAAGCTTTATGTAGCCAGTTACAGAAATGCTTACCTTCTAAAGTTTCTGTTTAGTCAAAGGCACGCTAAACTTGTTTAGGAAAAGTGATCCAGCAGAAAGCCAAAAACTCCAAGAAATAGAGAAGCAAGCACAATCACTGTTCAATTAGAGCATTCCCCTCAACTGACTTATCATGCCACAGCATCAACCAATTTGCAAGAAAGCAAAAAGAAAAGCAAGATCAATGCAGCCTGTGTGCACTTCAGAGCGTGGTGCTTTGGTCCTTCCAAGCAGGTGGACTCCTCTCTATTATGCTACTCCAATCCTTTTCCAGGAAAGGGGGCAGAATGGATGCTATAGGAAACACACAAGCTCATCAGCTGTTTGATGGTCAAGGCGTTGGCATCATGCTTAGACATCTGTGTGAGCCTAATAGCTGGAACAGACATCAGCAGACAGAGCATTACCAATACAAAAACAAATCCTTGAAAATTATTTCCAGGTGAAATCAAGGCAGTCATGGCTGTAATTCTTCTTTCACAAGAAACATGTATCTCTTCAAAGGAATTAGGATGCAAAATACTAAATACTGAAAATAATCATGAGTATTTCAAAGACCCTACTAATTAGCATAAACACGTGCTGCCTAACTTTTTGCATCCATGAGTACACGGGCAGAGTATGTATATCAATACATTTTATCAGGAAGAAATATAACATTGCTTTCTAGAGGACCATTAAAATAACATCTAGTTTATACCTGATTCTGTCTACATTCACACAATGTAGTTTTTTTGTCTTATTTCAACACTATTCACATGCTATCAGAATGTCTTTCATTCTTCACTACAGAACAACTCAAGACATTTGATTCATGCAGTGCCAAATTTTCCTGGGTTTGTATGTGACTGTTTCACACTATGGGCCTTATGCTGTTCCTTAGAAGCCTTTCAGGAGCTGTGCAGGAAGTATTCTCTGACGTATGGTCCAGAACTCAGATGTTAAGAGTTTTGTCATTGTTTCAGCTTTCAGGGTTCATGCATTACCTTTTCCTACAGGCTGCAGCTTTGCCTTTTTATTTTGAGGAATTCAAAATGAACTCATCTAGAAATGTTGCTTGTCTATTAGTGCTATTGTTTCTTTAAAAAGCTATACCAGTTTGTACTATGACTGATCAAAATGACTATCAGAAACAAGACACCTCATTTTGTCTTTCTTGCCAACTATTTTAGCTTATTTGCCATGAGCACAGGGTATAATTAATATCACACAGGAGCCAGCATTGTCATTTTTCAAATCATTTCCCTGGAAATGTTCTACACCTCTTAATGGCCCTGCTAATGCTGTAGCTGTCATGTTTTGGACAGCTGCGCTTTTACAAGACAAACTCAGCTGCGCCATGTGCCTCTCTGTAGACTTTTTAGCTCAACGGCTCAGAGGCCATGAATGCCAGCTGGTAACGGCTATATGGAAATCTTTGATTAATTTTTTTACCTCTAGACACTGACTGTTGCTCAAATGTCACCTTCCCAGTTTTCATCCCTAGACAGTATTTTTCCCCCTCCCAGTACTGCTTGATGGATGAAGAATCAAGTGAATGGGCCAAAAATCTTATGACTAATTAAAGCAAATACAGCCTGTCCAGATGTGGAGAGAAGACAAAAGTCTGGAGAGGGGCCAGGTCACACACAGGAAATGCTCCATCATTCAAGAGATGCAGCTCTTAATGAAGTTTACCAGCATGGAGTTAACATATACTGATACTGCCACCCTGAAGAGTGAAGTGACATGAGCTATGCTATGTAAAACTTTAGCATCACAGCTTGCAGTCAAAGTGTGCAGTCTTCATCAAATGTAAACATTTCAGATGTAAGAGCTGCACAGGTATTATGAAGCTCAGGTTTTATTCTGGTTTACTCAAGAAATGACTGGAAGATGACAACACAATCAAACTGGCACTGCTCAGCAGTCATACAGGTAGGGTGGCTCTAGTTCAACAACTGAGCTTGCCTATGAAGCATCCTCCTGCTGAATCCAAGGACCAGAGAATGTGATCCATAAACCAACATAGCATATTGTATCTTCTAATAAATGCAAGTACATCAAATGTCCATTTCTGCCACATAAACACCTCTAATAGTCTCCTGTTTAAACTTCATGGTCACTAACCATCTTCTGTCCTTAAAAAGAAGATTGCAGGACTTCTTGCTTGATCTTGTCTGCCAAACTCTTCATAAAGCTGTGTTCATCAGTTCAGCAGCAGCAGTTCTCCCAGCTGAAACCAGCCAGGCCAGGAAAGTGACACGAACAGGATGCTGCTAAACATGCACAACTCAGAAACGCACACTATATTCTCTTCTGCATGATTTGCTGCCATTTAAAAGACAATAAACAGCAACTTTAGATTGCTAACAACATGTCATTTAAGGTTTGCTGTTGCTCAACATCAAGAAAAATCAATGCCAGCTCTACAGGGGCAGAAAACCCAAAGAAGTGAGCTCCATTTCAGGTCTGTTTGAACTCATTTCCTTTCTCCATGGTTGCCCCCTTGTACACCCCCTCAGGCATCCCCTCACAGCAGGCATGACAGCTTGACACATTGACAGCTTGCACTGAATGACAACTGATTTGTACAAATTTCAAGCCTTATAAATCTACCTGTCACAACAACAACATAAAAGAGCTTGGACCCAGCAGGTAACTCAGAAAAAGCTTCCCCTGACAGCATTTTCTGAAAAGCAATGGCTTGCCTCCTGCCAAAAATTCCAACTATCATCCTTGTATAACTTTGAATAAAAATTCAGGGCCCATTTTCTTGCCAACAGGCTACCAATCGTCTTATTTAAAGATTAAAAAGAGTGAATAAGAAAAAAAAAGCCATCCACAGAATTTCATTTTATACTGATATGAAAGTAGTACCACCTGCTATGGTAGGATTACCACACCATTTTTCTCTACAGTGCTCAGACAGAGTAAATGAACAAGGCTTTTTACGGTATTTAAACAATATCCCAGATTGCAATGCTGTTATGCATCCATTACGTTGGAGCTGTTAGTCAATGCCACTCTTGCTCATAGAAGTTCAAGAGTTTTTTTGTTTTACTTTGGGAGGTTGCTTTATTTTTTTTTCTCGCTGAGTTGTTAAAAAAGCAAAATTGCAATTTTAGAAACCAGCAAGGCTTTTCAAGCTAGATTTTGCTGTCCAGCTCTAGAGGAAATCCACACAGACATGAGCTAAGTGTTCAGTGTTTCCACAGGCAGCATTATGCAAGTGAAAAGCACAGCACTTAATGCTAACCCTTACAAAGGGATCTACAGGGAACACAGTGATTTCAAAAAGATCTTTCTTAAAGGAGTTTATACCAAAAGATCTTTTGAATTGGCAAGAAGGATCTGCAAAGATGATGAAAGTGATATCACATTTAAAATTATGCAATTTGAAATAATTCTGGAAGCTCCTCACAAGATCACTTTGTAAGTACAACAGGACATGCTATAGGAGGTATCAAATCAGCTGTCTTTAAGCCTGGAAAAAAATTTCATTAAATTATGCATGATTAAGGACAGAAAAAAGAGTGTTTTAGTTAAAAATAAAAGTGGCCTGCAATGATAGTTTATAAAGATTCAAAAGTAAAAGCTCTCTACTAAGCTGCTGGATAATAGGAGCAATTAGTAATACAGGTATAATTTGCGTAAACTGTAAATACAGCCAATGAGACTTCAAAGAAATGGCTTTATTTCCTTTTAACTCAGTTATTATGGAAAACTTAAGTGTGCAAGTCACTTTGCACACATAGCAAGCTGATGACCAGTGCAAATAATAGCACTGGTTGAGTGCTAATAGTTGAGTGCTATTTTACTTTTGTAGCTTTATTGCTTTCTCTATATTTGATACATAACCTAAGACACTGAAAGTTCAAGTTTTTCTGTATTCAAGCTTGGCTGAAAAGTCCCTCATTTCCTTTCTGTGATGATTTAGTGCAGAAAGTAGGAAACTAGGAATACTCTTATGCAAAATGTTCTAACCAAAAAAAAAAACAAAACCAAAAAAACACCAAAACAAAAAAAAGTCCAAAAACAGCAGCACAGCCCTACAGGCTCTTACAATTCATGTAGACATTTAAGAGCTGCCTTACATTTGCTTAAGAGGAGGAAGGGAAAAAAAAGGAAAGCAAATATTATTTTACAGTAAAAGAAATACACAGGATGTGCGAGCAATCTCTAGCACTTGGAAAGTGTTTGAAATACAAAATAATATTCAAAATTTTTCATATGAGGCAACTTTTCAAGAGAACTAACAACCTAGCCTCACTGTTGTTTCCAGTGAAGTTGCAACTCCTGTTTCTGTGGACTGCCCTGATAGTGCAAAATTACAGAAAATAAAGTTTAAGCAGTCTTCAGTTAAGCTGATGAAGACTTTTCACTGAGGCATAGAAATCTACAGCCGCATAAAACAGAATTATAAGAAATCATGGTATCTTCAAAACAAGTATCATCCAACAGGTGACAAAGGTTAACCACATTGCTTCTTGAAAACATCACCCAAGGTAAAATACTTCTGCCATAGAGCATGTGTCTCCAAGCTGTTTTCACTGGCTCAGGAAAATACCCAGCCTTATGAAGAAGGAAAACACAAATTACTTTCATAGCGTCTGTAGTCACCACTGCCCTTGAGAAAAAGGCCTAAGGACATGAAGATAACCAACAGTTAACTAGATGCTATGGGCAGTCATTGAGTATTCTGGTTCAAACACCTTGGCTGGGATACAAAGGATGCACATTCTCCTTTTTCAGTCTTGGGAATATTTTTTTTTCATCTGTTTCATCAAATCTTCTTTTAGTCCTAACATTTCCAAACATAGATCAATACCACCTCTATAGTCAAATGTGACATAATACAAGTACTAAGTGGGCTTAGAAAAAACTTCTCATAAAATTACAAGCCCTAGAAGAGGAGCTCCAAAGCAGCTGAAGCACTTCACCAACACCTGAGCTATCACTGAGGAACAAAACAAAGAATTTGTCTGTTAAAGACAGAGAGCAAATTTCTTATGTTGGAAGAGCAAAGACTTAAATTTTAGCCTTGCTGGAGTTGCCTCTTCCCCAGATTTGGTAACTGTAACTTCTACCACATCATTTTTTTTTTTTCCTATGCCAATACCACAGCATATACAAGCCTTGCTTAACATACACAGCCACGATAGGGCCCCCAAGTAAATAAATATTATTTCTCCAAATATATGTTGGGGTAGAGAGGAGAAGAGAGATATACAGACACTGTCCTCAACTTCTCGATCCTTCCTATGCACAGAAATACAACAAAGCAGTTATCTTAACATTCCTGCATATAGGGACAGAACTTGTTACTGATGGAAAATGACTCCAAAATAGCAAAGCACCCGTGAAGGGCAAGTTCTAGAATTTCTAGGATTTTGTCCCTTGAACCTGTGGAAGTCAGTACCTTTTTGCCACTTAGAACCCTCTGTGTTATTTGTAACTGTCAGTGGAACGGAAATCTGTAATTGTTAAGAGGGAAAGAGCCTGTGCAAATTCTTCCCGGTGCAAAGTGAACAGTCAATCACTTTTATAAGGACAGGAACAACCGAAACTATCCATTCGTATACTTTCCTTTAGTCAACAATATTACCTTTAGTAATCTGGGGAATGTGCATCCATAAATTACAGAAAGTGTTATTGCATTGCTGAATAAACAGCAACATTTCCATCAGCAGCAGTGGCAGCACCACAAAGGTATAACAAACAGACTCAATCATTTTCTTGTCAAGCTTTGCAATGACTGCAGAGTTTACTGCTGGAGATAATGTTGCTTTCCTCAGCATTGTGTGCCAAACTGCAAACTGCTTATTAAAACAAAACCTCTTTTTCTGAGCAGCATGAGTTGGATAATCACTTATTGCACTCAAGAAAAAACAGGTTTGATGCCCAGAGGTGGTTAGCAATCAAGCATATGCATTAACATTTGGTTTGTAAAAACTGGTTAAAAAAAAATAAATGAACTAAAAAGGAATTATGAGAACCAGTGCCTCAGGTTTATCATTTTCCCTCTTAATATATTGTTACTGATAAAATATTCCAAACTACTCTAATGTGCCTCTGAGAGAAATTAGCAAAGAAAGACAAGAGTGAAATATAATTCAACTAAACCAAATCAGATACCTTCTCTTAAAAAAAACGTTTTTTAAAAGGAACAACTGAATCCCATCTTTCCATTCCAGGTACAGGTGGCAACTTGCTTTTCAGAGAAGGGGGAAAAAAAAGTAAACTTAAAAACTAGTCAGCTGTGTCAGAGATACTGCTGAAGCACAAATCTATTATTACCATCCAAAGAAACAGCCTGGCATAACTAAGCCGACCAATACTCCTGAAAAACCCAGTTCAATTTTCTTCGCTTAAAACAGATTGACAACCCTTTTACTTGGTTGAATAACAGGAAAGTCTGAGACACAAATGAGCAAGCTCTGCCATGTCAAGAAAACACTGCTGTAAAGCAAGCCATTATTCTTGACTTCAGAATTGTTCCTTTTTTCTTCTTTCCATTTTCTTAATGATTAGAGATATATTAATATAAAGGTAAGCAGACAGCCTTCTCTCTGCTGTGTTGGCACTGCTGATTTCCTTCTAACAGTGAGCTATCAGCTGCTCAAGAAAACAGAATATCCAAATAATGGAGATTTCAAGACTATTTTAAGTTGGAGGAGAGTACTCTGAGACTCTCAAAGCCACACACAAAAGAGAATTTAAAGAGGATGACAGTGGCATACATCGCTGATCTTTAACAAGCACATGAACACAATTTAAGACCATGTTGTCTTCAAAAAAGAAGAAAGTGATGGCAGCCAAGTTCTGGGATCCAACACGTGGAGCACTTACGATATCCTCAGGGTGGGAAGTTCCAAACTTACAAAGCCACCTTTGATTCCACAGAAGTTTGAGTAGCTTGAGTACTTAGGTGACCTGAACCTAAACACTAATGAATTGTTTACTGTGAAGAACAGTCATCCTGACTGTAATTACACATAAAAAGTAAGCATTTGTATCAGTTATATCTTAAAGTTAATTTGATCTAAAGGAGGGTTAAATCAAGCCAATCTCCACATCTGTGCTTCCTTCCACATTCGCACAACCTGAGCAACTGCACCAATGTAAGCCCCTAGGAAAGAGCCTCCAAGGCAGCTTCCAGTGGGATGATAAATATTCAGCTGTTTTAACTTGGTCAAATGCAAAATTATGGCAACATCCTTATCAGATTTCCATGTCAAATGGAATTAATGTTGATGAAACAGTCAATTAAATGCATTCATAAAATACCTTTGTAGCTATTAATATTTGAAAATATCAATTAATTTCCTTCTCCCACCCATCAAGAAAATTAAACTTCTATGCAGTGATATTATCTGGAAGAAAAGCAAAATAAGAAAAATGCCAAACCGTCTCCTACAAACAGCCTAACTCATCATGTTCATGTTTATTCTTTTTCCTTCTTATTTTTAAATTTTTACTCTCCTTAGGCCTTTGTCTTCTTTCTCATACACTTCCACCACAATTACACCTACAGACCCATTTCCTTTTTCAGGTGTAAATACAGGTTTTTCCCAGAAACAAATGCACTACCTCCCAGACCTAAAATAAAGTTGTCAATATGTTTGTGTTCATTCTCTTTCACATCTGCTTACTCTTACAGTCTTGTACTTCTTGTCACTCTCTAGTCATCTCAAGTATTTGCATACTGAAATTATGTATATCTACAGCTTTCTCCATTTTCTTATTCCCACTCCTCTCAGTAACTCTCAAATGCCTCCTTCCAGTCAGAATAATTTCCCCCTCTCTTACCCCAAAAGCCATTGTTTTTACCTATCAACACCAAGACAAGCATCACAATGAGGAAAAATGCTACCTGAGAAACAGTAATTCCAAGTCATCTGTCATAACTCCATGACATCTCCATTTTAAAAAGTTAATTTTTCATATGGTACAACTACTGGTGACCATACTTTTTCAAAGAGAGCAAGCGTTCCATGTATAAAACAAACTGTTGCATTGTAACATGACTGAATAACTAACATGCATAAAGAAGTGCAGTAATACATCCACTCTTTTTATATTTAACTAATACCATCATATTCAGTGACTACATTTGCAATTGGAGATGATTGAGTTAATGTGCAAGTTACCCTTCAGAGCACTAGGTGTATGATCTGCTACCCAAAGGTTCCAGAGTGTCCCTTAATTTCCATCATTATCTACTGACATGTCCAAATGATTCTTTGGCTACTTGTTAATAAAAGAATCAGAAGGTGCTAATCTCATTATCGCCTTGTCAGCAGTTCCTGTCAGAGCGTTGCTGCCCATTAATCGCCTGCTGCTGCAGTCAATCAGGAGCCTGCCTCGCCCTCCCCCAGCGTGTTTATTCCTTTACCTGCAAGGAGAGCAGCTAACCAGGGTGTCACAATGCACTGCACTGACTAGCACTGGTATGGAAACAATTATTTACCTTCCTCTATAGGTATAACTGCTTAGTTCAAAACAGTTTACCTAGGCTGAGGCTCTATGCCTTCTACTCCACCTTCCTAATTTAGTACTTGGTTTACTTTACAGTCATGCTAACACAGCCAGGGAAATAATTGCCACCATATGAAAAACCCCAAGAGGATTCCTACGCCCATGCAGAAAACTGCCACTCACTGTTCCAACTGAAGAGTGCATATTTATTCCTACTACTTCCAACAGTAGTAGGCATAATTTATTCCACAATACACATTGTGAACCTAACTCAAGAGTTTGTGTATCCCAAAAACAGTTTTCTCACTATGTGCTGACAGGAATTTCAAAGACAGATATCCGTGATCATTCAAAACTTCTTTCAGATTGGTGTATTTTAAAAATCTAATCCTTAGGGGTAGGTTGATATATAAAATTCATATTCATGAGGCTAGTATTTCCAATTAATGAGAAGGAAGATAAACAAAGATAAACAGTAAATAGCAACAAAAAAAAGGGGATGAAAATAAAAAAGGCAGACAAAGTAAGTGGGAGGAAGAATCAAGATAGCATGCCAAAGGATAGAAAAACAACCTGTCAAACATATCCCTGTCTTACAAGGAATACTTACATACCATAGTTTTCAAAAACAGCCTAAAATTTAGGTATGTAACATCATTTTAATAGATCAGGCCTGGATCATCACACTGTGTTACAATTAGAATAGAAAACTCAAAATATCCCCTTTTGTGTCCACCCAGTACCAGCTTTTCACTAGAACTGCTTAGAATATTTATTTAAAATCCATTAAAGTATGCAAATAGAATCACTCAAAGATCCTGTGGTTCCATCCAGCCTCTGTAAGTCTTAGAAAGGGAAAAGTTAATGCTCTGAGACTGAAACTTGCTCTCTACACAAGGAAAATAATTTGGGGTAGAAAAGGCATAAAAGCAGGACAGATCAAAGATTCAAAGAAACAGATCAGTCAGTGATTTGTTCCATTCACGCCAGATAAGAATTCTGTTCTTTCCAAAACCATATAATACACTTCAGATAAATACATAGCAACAAAAAGCCATAAAACAGACTTGAGATGGGTTTGGACAAGAGAAGGTGAGGTATCCAACATCCCAGCTGGTTGAGATTCCAAAGTAGCTCTAGCAGCAATGCCTAACATATTAACAAAAACTCATCTGTCTCTTCTGCCCACCTAATTCCACTTCCATGATCCGAATTTTTCCTTGCACTATGCAATAGACACTACAAAAAGACAGTTCTATGTTTGAGAGATCAACATCTTTTAAAAGTGCCACCCTAGGAACCATGAAATCACCCCAGCTCTAATAAAGGTGTGAGACATCCTCTATGTAGATGATACAGATTCAGGCGCCATTCATGCTACTGGCTCTGAAACCAGCCAAAAAAAATATATCAACACCTTTGTAAAGCCTTCTCTACATCATGATTCATGGGAATGGCTGTCAGGAACACGGGTATCCTAAATAGCTTCTAAGGACCTTCACAGCTCATTCCCAACCAAAGCAGCGCACAAAGAATATGGCAGTAGAGGCAGAAACAAAGCCTCTGTGGATCACAAAGTGCCACCTGCCCTTTAATCAGAAAAGCCCTCCAGTATCATAATCTCAGTTAGAGATGACTTTCATCAGTTTCCCCTCTCTATTAGTTTAGACAATTTCAGCTAGACAATCAGCATAATCTGTTTATACATCAAAAAACAAAGCATATAACAAGGTTTGGGGGTTTGGGTGTGCTTTTCCCTACCAAAATCTCCTTTAGTCCATTGTTTAGGACTAAATAATGTGCAAGCTTATGCACTTTTTCTATTGAAAATTAATGGAATATTTTGTCACAGTCCTAAGGCCTCCACCAAATCTAAACGAAAAAAATAACTGAAAAACAGGTTATGTGGAAAAAGGGCAAAAAAAATATTGATAAAGATGAAACATAGCTGCATCTCAATCCAGACATCCCAGGTTTGCCATAATACCACTACATAGTTGAGTGGCACAAGTGAAAATGAAATTGTTTTGGCTGAGCTGACAGTAATAAGGTTGATATCAATCATAGAAGTATTTAGCATGAACTATATTATAACATTCAGTTTAATCATGTTAAGTGTAAGGGAAGGAAAAAGAAGAGTAAAAAGAATATACAAGCAATTTACTTGCAGGCATTTTTAACAACTTTATTTAAGCTTGTTTTATCTGCATAAAGCATATCCCAATATGCCTGTTAAGTGAAATGAAAATGGAAAGTGTTCCAAGTAGCATAAAGACATTAAAGAATGGCTTAAAGTGTATGAAAATTTTACATCAGCTCTTATTACAGTTGATTGCTGAACTGACAAGGGAAAAAATGTATCTCAGGTTTCCCTCCACTTGTACATTAATAAGCACTTTTTAAGCACCATCCTGCAAAGAAACTGAAACATTTCAATTCTGAAAGAACAGCTTTGACTTTACCTCTACTATTAATAATACCAAGATATATTTTATTTTGAAGACAGAAAAGATCTCTCCTGATCTTCTGTAATTCCAATTTATTTTGCAGAAGTCAATCAATGTACACCAGTTGATTTTATGTCAGGCAGCCAAGGATACTACTTGTAACTTTTATGTCTCAGGCTTTATCAGTGGTAATTCATTAGTCAGGTTAAAAGCAATCTAGAACTCTCCCAATTTGGATGGCAGTTTCCTTTTTCATTCACTTGCCCAGTGAAAAAGAGTTTTGGCTTAGAATCTTAACCATCCACATGTGACCAGGTTTTTCAGATACCCCATTTCTCAATGAGGAATATTTCTGTCTTCATCAGTTTTTTACCTTAGGCAACTAGAAATTCAGATGTATTGTTCAGTACTAAATGACTAAGGGGATTGAACAGATCCAGACACCTATCATAACCAGCTGCTGATAGCAAATCAGACATACTGCATTTATAGCCCCTGAAATGCACTCCTTAACCAATGTGTTCAAAGAGAATGCAAACCCTCATGACTAGGTAAAGTTTTTATATAAACTTACACTCTCAGAGTACACAAAAAAAGTACTATAAAAAAACAAGCATAGATCCTAAAGGACTTCCTCAGCCTACAACACATCTCCCAGCTCCTCTCTTGCCCTGTTTGATTAGGATTTAGCCTGTGCTGACAGATTATCTTTGGAAAGGCCCCTGGCTGTGCCAAAAAGAACAAGTTAAGCAAAGGATTAACCAATACACTCTCACTAATGCAGTCAAACTGTCACTGGGATCAAAGACTTCCACAAGAGACAGAAAGTGATTTAGGCAAGTGTCCCTCCATGAATTAATGCAAAATATACTATAACAGTCACTTTGTGCCTGACTGAAAGAATATACTGCTCTGTTTTCACTTCTCAGAAGGAAAAAAAAACCAAAAAAACCCAACCTTTGAATTAAATCCAACTGTTTATTCTTTAAGCAAATACTTCCATCTTCTCAGCACTTCTAGGAGACAAAAGATGTTGTAAGTAGTCCAAATGCAGAATTCTTGCAATGGGAAACCACTGAAACAAGAAAATTCGATTTAAACAATGGAACTGAACAGGTCTTCAGGGCTCATTGCTATTTTACTTAGTCACTTGATACTGAAATACTGTATAAGATGAAGTAGCTGTGGGCCCAGTTACTAGTTACATAACAGTCATGATTCAGGAGACAAAGAGTCCCAGGAACCCCACACAGATTTTGCTCATAGCATGCCATTTTTATTAGTTGTTGTGTGATGGATATTATATAAGAAAACGAAATGAAAAATTATTAATGCCAAAAACTGCACAAGCTTCCCCAATAAAAGAAAAAGGAAACTGCTAACTCTACTTTTAACCAACACGTTAGAGTCAACACTGTTCAAAAACATCAAGGGAAATAAATAATTCCACAGACATAAGGCAACTAATGTTACTAGTGTTCTCACTAAAAATTTATTGATTAATATATCAATATATGGATAATTCTGATCAATATAGAGATCTCAACTATATCTCCTAACAAAGTGACCCACATTAAAAACAGTGATGTTCTGTGTGTATCACTGAAGGGGTAGCATAAATACTGAGGGGAGCATAAATACTGAGAATTAGTGCCAAAGTCTAAGAGCCTACATGTAAAAAAACAAAAAAAAATACTATTTCAGCATCATATCCTACTTACCCAAACTCGCCAGCTTACATAGAACTAAAGGGAACAATAATTCCTCCTAATCTAATGTCTTCTTCAGCAGCAGATGCCATTTCTTCCCTTTGTGGCAAGAGGTTACTATAAACAGGCTATTTAATTGTGGATTAAAGCAACGAGAGAAGATGTATAACAATTTAGCAAACAGATTGGTGCTACACTTCTTTGAGAACAAAAATACTAGAAAAGGTGTGGAAAGAGAGTATTGTCAGTACTTTTAATAACATTAAGAGGTAGAACACTCCCTACACATCCATTTTTTTGTCTTCCAGGTAATATCTCATTCTGGTCCTGGAAGTGTCTATATGTAAAACAACTACTTTGCCCCCACAGAAATGTTAAAAAGTCATATACATGAATTCATCTTAATTCAGCACTTCCATTTTCCTCGAGCATTTGAGCTCTGTTATTTGGTAATAGACACACAAATACACAGTGTAAGTTATCATCATCTTAGGTTTTCTCCAAACTGTTATTTCATCTTTAGATGTTCAGATTAATAGAAGAGCTATGTTTATTTTGCACAGTTCAGAACATATAGTTTACATCTAAAGAGGGTTGTATCCAAAACAAAACAACAAAAAAACAACAACAACAACAAAAAAAGGAAAACTCAAAATCACAGTCCGTTTCATAAGTAAATTGTCACCTTAAATTTGTTTTAAACAATGAAAGGGCTACAGGTTTTGCATTTCTACTTTTTTTAAAACAGTTACTGTTTCCTCATTCTTTATTGTTCTGTAAACCTGTAATCACTAGCTAGTCTGTAAAATTGTGAAACTCAATCCTGATCTGAGAATAATTTTGGAAAGCTCATAATATGGCAACACACACACACACAAAACCTCCACAAATAATTTCATTAATTAAAGGTAAGAGCTCATGACAGCTGCTCTCTAGAGAAGCATTTGTCGTCAGAATGCTTTAAGGAAAGCATACAGCATTTCATCACTGTGTTTAGACTTCTTATGAGATACAGTGTGATTAATGGAGAAAAAATAAATATTAAAAGTCTTACCATGTGCCAAATTAAGAAGAGCACTTGATAAAATAGGCACCACTTCTTGTGAGTAATTTGAAAGAATAACTGTTTTTCATTACAACCTCAGTTCCCAGCAGGTCATACATAAACCAAGCCAGCTGCAGTTCAAACAAAGGTCTGTCCAAAGGATGGGCTCAAGGTACAGATAAATCATTATTGCAAAACCAGTGCCAAGCTTCACTCTCCCTTCTGCTTCTTTCATTTTAATGAATTGGGCTTGACCCCAAAACTCAGTTACTTTAAATACCCTAGCTTCATTTTTGTCCCGTATTTTTCCACCTTATTACAAATAAAGATTTATTTGCAACAACCAAAGCAAGTCAAAGCTCTAGCAATATCCTCTAAAAGTGTTCACATGATCCCTAAAGTTTATAGAAGCTTTTGAGTAAGCTACATGACCCATCAGGTGTATGGTGAACGATTCATCTCAAAGCCACATACTTGAAGTCAGCTCTTGAGAACTACCAGCAGTATGTTCACAGATTGAAGTTTTCTGTTAATCATTTTCAAGCTCTTCTTTACAGTTCTAAAAAAAATGTGACGTTAACTCAAGGGAGACAAAGGCACACAAAGGAATAAAAAAAATAAAAAAGAAGAACACTTACATGGCCCAGTATTTCCTAGGTTAAAAAAATGTTAGGTCTTGCCAGGCTACACCAAGACCACAGGATTGGATCCTGTCATCATGATGACTCTGTGCAAGAACCCCTTCACTGGTACCAATGTATTTGTGGGCAGATCACCTGATTTTTTCTGCAGTCTCTCAGAGATTCAGGGCTTAATGAGCAATAACCACATGACTTCACCTTCCAGTCTTCTCACCTTTGCTAAAGAGTCTGAGTCTGCCCTTAGAGACCTCCACTGCAAAGTACCACAGAGTAAATAACTGGGTGCCACACAGTCACCATTAGCATCCTACCCTGTGCACACCATCTCTCTGCACTGCTAAGAGCCTTGCATTCTTACCACTTTTTATTTGCAGTCCAGAGTTATAAAATCATCCCCTTTTTTCCGGAAACATAACTTAGCTTTCTTAAATATTAGCACACATTAGTGAAAGTGGCAGTATTGTAGAAGTTCAGTTTTTATAAACTTAATATTGTGGTTACAATTTCCCATCGTTTTAGCTTACTGTAGCTCTTTTGAAGTTAGTGCCTGGTGAGAAGCCTTGTTTAGACAGCTATAGGGTGGAGCTGCCAGGCTTTTAACTGTGCCAGAGAACACAGACCACCATAGAGCAGCACACAGGAGTTCTCATATCAGAATTAGTAAAATCCTGTTGCTAAAAGGAGTGTAAATCCAGGACTGATATATATCATCCAGGACATTACAGCTCCCAGTCATAGTTTACAGAAAAAAAATTACATTCCAGAAGAAAAAGGTTTAAAAAGGGGGTGGGAGGAACAAACACAACACATGAAAGTATCAAAATACAACAGGGACCAAACACGAAGAGGTTTAAAAAACTCAAATAAAATAGGTCTCATTTCAATCTATACAGAATAAATAATAGTTTTAAGTTCCCTTTTGGGGACTTGAATTCACCCAAGATATAAATCTGAATACAAGTCAGCACTCACTTTATAAAAATCAGGGAGAGATGAAAGCAATTAAACATAAAATGTGGCATTTTGGGTCTCTTTTAAGAGCAAGAAGGAGGAACCTCCCCTCCCCCTTCCAATTATTTTCAAAATATTTGAAAACCTATAGAAATTGTGAAACATTACATTGTGGTATTCTAAAGTAATAGCTCTTGTTTATAACCATATAAATTTAGTCCCCTGGCACTACTGGGCTTATATAATAGAAGAGAGTTATTTTAACAGTGCCCTGTTAAAAAAAGAAGCAACTCATTTTCAACTCATTTTCTCCAGTGGGAGGGATGTGTGGCCTCATGTGAGAAAGGGAACATGCCTAAGTTATTACTGTAGGAAAGCAATCTGTCAAAGCCTGGTCGTTTTGGCATGGTGAATACCACTGGTGAGATCAGAGAGTCAGATCCTGCTTGCAATTACTGCTAAAGGACCTTGGATACAGGCAGCCTGCTATCAATTATTCCCCTGGCCTCAGACACTTGGACTTGTCAAGTTCCCAGTGTCTTCTGTTTTGTAACAGTAAGAAAAAGGGCTTCCCATGATCGCTTCTTGGAAGTTTCTCACATGTTGTGTCACTCCAAAGTGTCATTAACAATTCAATTAAAATTTCACAGCACATGTCAGCATATTCAGGTTTTTGTCTGCTAAAATAAGGTCCAAGACAGATAAAGCAGATTCTGTCTTAAAATCTTGACTTTAAAAGTTATGCTTTCATATGTAGATTATCAAACATGACACTGCCTGCCACCTCAGTGAAACAGTGTGTTTGATGTCCCTACTCTACTAATAGTACAAAGAAAAAATTGTTTAACTAAAAAACCCAACAGCAGCATCACTTGCAAGATGTTACAATTTGCATCATTTGTTTAATTTGGTATAATAGCAATTTTCTGTTTGCTGTTTTTTGGCTTGTTTGGTTTTTAGAAATTCTCACCAGTCTATTTCTGATGTTGATTTTATTTTAGAAACCCTGAAGTATTAAATTATAGCGTTTTTTTTCATTAGTTTACTTTCCTGTGTGGGATTTCGTAAAAAGATTAGCTCCAGATGTAAAGTGTAAATGGAAATTAAATTCATCTAAAAGTTATATTACACAGGAGTTTTACTAGATATGGCCACAAAAAGAAGACATACTGTTCATTCACACAGTTTATTCATAGTTCAAGGGCCCCTCTGCAATTTTTCTCCAATTATACAATGTAAAAAAATTTAACATCTTAAGGTTTTCAGTAGAATTGGAAAGAAGGTTCAGTCTTAAGCCTTCTAAGGCAGCTTTTTCTCTAAACCATCAATAGGTTTAGTCATGCAAGGAGAAGATTCTTTAAACTTACCAAAGACTTTGTTTAAAGCCCAGGAAAATGTGGACTGTCAGCATCCTTTGTGTTGTTTTGCAGCTTAAACTCATTCCCCAGTACACTGGTGACCCTCTACCCCAGTTCTCTAGTTTCTCTCTGACATCAAACTCAGGATTATTGTTAGATTTTCTTCTAGGCAAAAAGGAGATTAGAAGCCCAGCTGCAACAGCTGACTGACAGGAAAGGGAGGAGAAAAAAAATATAGAGATAGATATAAAAAGTTTAACCACCATATTACCCGAATAATTTTCTTCCACACACCAACTAAGAGCATTGATCAACATACCCATGGCTCGAGAAGCAAAAACTCCAAGAAATGTGGGCATCTCCCCTCAGAGTGTCAAGACAAGAGTTGACAGTTGAAGGCAAAAATGATTTGCATGTAAATCCCGATCAAAAGCAAGCTTGCACCCTGAAGTTGTCAAGTTTTGCTACCAGTCTGACACTTAAATGGGCTATAGCAAAACTTGATTTAAACTAAGGAGAAAAAAAACATGGCAACTCAATTACCCCCTTGCAGATCAGATCTGGCAGTTCAGGTCAAACTTTTCACCCTGCCATTTCTCAATACCTGATGCCTTAAAGAAACAATATGTATTCCCCCTACAACCCTAGATGAAAATACATTTCCCATGGCTCCCTACTGTGCCTTGAAAAGTGAATGGGGGGGTGGGAGGCAAGATAGGTTCAGAAAAATCTTGCGAAGTTGGATTTTGGTTTTGTTAAATTTTCTCCTGATCAAAATGGCTTCAATTATATGGTAGGAAAAATTCTTTTATGCAAATATATTTGCCCTAGAGGAATGTCTAGTGTATATTGACTTCTAGAAGAATTCATCTACTTTTGAAAAACTCACATCCTGTTATACTTTAGAAGGTATATTTCATTGAAATAATGTTCGCCTGTAGCATCACAGAACAGAGAACTACTTTGCCCAAAGGATGTGAAAAACACTCCAAAGTGTGAAATTTCATGAAAATTGGAGAAATATTTATATGGTGCAGTCAGTTTGTACAGTAACAAGGACTGCTCTAGTGTTACAAAAATTAAAGCCAAATATTTTCTAGGACTTGATTCTTAGAGCAGTTCCATCCTTCATGCAGTCAATTCATGCAATGCCTTCAGCTTCAGAAATTTAACAGGTTTTTGCAGCAGCACTCAACAGTTCTAACACCTGCTACTGATTTGTTTTGCATCCCCAGACCATCCACCTCAGCTATCTACAAAATAACTTTGCTCTGTCCATTGCCATTAAAATGAGATATCTGAGATACACTTCAGATACTGCTTTACAGGCAAAAAAACACTCCACAGGAGAGAAACCAGCGGAATGACTACAGATAACTTAGGTTCTTTAAACATTAGAAGCAGGGAAGAATTTAATGAGACCCCATACGTCACAAAAATTTGTTAGCTTTACCAGTAAAAATTCAAAGATATGTTCACTGCACCATCACACACAGTCCAGACCTAAACCCAGTATGCAGAACCCCTCAGCCTCTCCATCTCAGCTGTATAGCTGCTGTCAGTTGAAAAAGAGGAGAATATAAAACACCAAAATGCCTCCTTTTTGCTGACTGGAAAACACCATCAGTATTCCTGATCACCTCACAACTGGTGCTC
Source organism: Polioptila caerulea (assembly GCA_013397295.1). Lineage (NCBI taxonomy): Eukaryota > Metazoa > Chordata > Aves > Passeriformes > Certhiidae > Polioptila > Polioptila caerulea. The sequence continues at coordinate 773,150 of VYXF01000691.1, forward strand.
TTTCCTCAAATACTCAGATTTCACTACACCACAATCCCATGCTGTGCCCTGCCTGGGCAAAGGGATAAAACCTGGCCTCCTACATTAAGCAATAGGAACATTCTGGAGCAAGTTTTCTAATACTAATCTTTCATTTGTGCAATTACTGCATGTGTACAAATAATAAAATTTCATCTTGGACATTGTATGAGCTCGTTGTGCAAAATTTAGCAAATTCCATTGCTTGCACCACTACTGAACCCTGGCGAGTGTCCAGAGAAGATGAGTGCACAAAGTAGGAACAGGTCTGTTACTTACCACAGGCCACTCAGTTCACTCCTACTGCACTTCCAAATAAACCAAATACTCGGATAGCAGCTGGCACAACTGACTCTACTGCTAACACTCATATATTTCTATATCAAGATTAACACCAAAAATAAAGTGAGCAAAAAAAAATAGTAGTAAGAGGATTCAGCTGAGGACAGCTGTCTTTATTATTTTCATGATGAGTCACTATAAGAATTGGACACAATACAGTTTTCTGCTTCTACTCAAAAGACAAAAAAAATATTCAGAGTTACCATTATGAACAGACTGCTATTTTTCTATGTTACTACATGAAGATCTCTGACCATGACACGTTATCAACAATGGATTTTAAAGCTTCATGTGATTAGAAAACTGGCAAGCATTTACAGCATTATTGCTTAGATTGTAAATTTTTTCCAGCAAAGATTTTTTTTTTGTTCTGAGTTGTACAAAGCACTGTCAAAACAATGTCCTGCTGCAACAGTGACAATTTTATACACTCCCAGAGAAAGTGCAGACATTATTTCAGGGTACTTCGAAATGTTGCCATTTTTATTTCTACAGATATAACTCAGACTACACCTGAAATTAAAATCAGATCTGTTCTGAATCAAGCCAAAGTATTCAAAAGAATAAATTAACTCATGATTTTGGTCTCGAACTCTAAACTCAGTTACATAATGCCATCTTCACTTGTCTTCATCTTTATTTCTGTAGTTGCAATAAAATCCTAAAAAACTCAGGCTTGCACTCTAAAACAAATCTCAAATATAGAAGTCTAACTAAGCTACTCTACCTCATTATCATTGGACAAAAAAAAATAAAAAATAAAAAAATAGAAACTTCCTTAGAAGAAATCCTAAAACCCAACTTTGGGTACAACACTAAGTCATTCAGAATCCATAGAGTGCAAGTAGCTAATTTTTCATAAATCTACCTAAACATTAATATTTCAACAATTACTCTAACTTTCACTCCTAAAAAACTGGGTGTTTGGGTTTTTAAATCATTTCTGCCTCAAAAGTCATTTCCACTGCTAGGGAAGACAGCAGGACAATTGTCTCTCTCTTTTTTCTCAGGATTTTTAAAATATAGGGACATAAATTATTTTTATACTTTTTTTTGTGCTAACACACTTGCTCATTCAGGAATTTAATCAACAGTTACACACCTTTTTATGTCATTAAAAGTCAGAGTAGATCCCTCTTGAACTACTTCTAAAGCAAGCAACAGCAGGTTGGTTGACCTTCCACTGAAGTAGATTCTGCATCTCATCCAGAAGCAAAGACCACGCTGGCACAGGCAACCAGCTTCCTTGTGGTAGCTCCAGACTGAGCTGACAGCCCTGCAACTTGCAGGGAGCAAAACTCACCAACTTTTACTGAAAGCTTGCAACAGGGTGATGTCCCTGCCTCGCTACCAGCTTTACAAAACTGGGAGATCCTAAATTAGCAGGTGATGCAATAGGAAGTAAAGAAGTGGGAAAGGAGCTCATTAGTATTCTATGGTATTGAGGAAGAAGAGTGATTTTTTATCATGGTTCACTTCTTGTCCAACAGAGAAGCAGATCACACCCAGGTCACCTCCTCATCACCAAAAAAAATCACAGTTTCCAACTTACTGGCCGACAGAATCATGTATTTCACTGCAATGCAGTTCTGCAGAGTAATGATAGGCATTTAGAGACCTCAGCTATATGTAAAGTAACACGCTACAAGCAGGTTTTCCTAAGTTTTATATAGTCTGAATTCAGCATAAATCAACTCTAACTCACTTCCATAACGATTAAAGCTTTTTTCTCATTGAACAGTCACAGCAGATACCACAGTACTTGCAGATGCCCTTATACTAATCCTCCAAAACAGCATCATTCTACCCTAGGGAGCTCATGTTTTAGAGTTGTTACATATTTATTTTCAACTTTTTGATAAGAAAGTGAGAATCAATTTCCACAGCTATTATGCTATGTTTAATTTGGAGCACGTGGAATAAGGAATAAGACACTCTCTATTGTTCACTTTCCAGAGGGCACAGAATAGTAGCAGAGCAGCACTAATCAGAAAAACTTTTCCTGGCTTTAATGACCTGCTCTGATTCCACAGACAAATACTACTCCTACTATACAAACTCCTACTCCTACAAATACTAGCTTCAGCTGTAAGACAACAGCCCATCTCCATTGAACTCAAGACTATCAAAATTTTCCTTCAGATTTCACACATGTACTATCATAGATGTATAACATCTGCACACAGCATCATTCCATAATAAATCAGTCTGACAGCCTTATTAATTCCCAAAAAGGTAAAAAATATCTTCTGTAAAGTTTAAAACTTTAGGAGAACTTCTAAGAACAGTGTCAACATATTTTCAATAAAAGCACATGAACTTGGCTTATGGAGTTATCTGCTACCACTGATCAACAAATACAGTTTTCCTTCTGCTTCTATTCACCAGAGAGAGCTCCAGTGGACTACCACACTAGTGCACACACACTGCCAGTGGAAATGAGCCTTGCCCACTTTTTTTGTTCTGGTTTGGTTTTTTATGCCTAAAAATTACTTAAGATCTCATTGAGTCTAAGTACATTTTGTTTCTTCAAGGCTCACAGAGCCTAGGTTAGGTTTTCTTAGCATCACCCTTATAAATTCAAAGGCCCCCCTATTTCTGCTCAGAGCTAAATCAGATTTACAACAACTGTCAAAGCATAGGATGACAGATAAATTAATCTTCCCTTCATGAGTTTACATCCAAGGCATCTGGGCTGCTGATCTGGCCCTAACAAGCACAGGGTCTCTACAAGCTGTCGTTTAAAGCTGATGCTTTCATGACTGGAGATGAATTATTCTGTCATGAGAATCTATTTATTCAGGAGTTAGAAGGTGGGGTTTTGGCTGCAGGATAGGATGATTTCATGGGTTAAGGTCCCCTTGAAATGTCTGTTTAAATCTTGTCCTAGAGTTAACTCTAATACATTTGGAATTTTTAGGACATTTACAGAATAGGGAAATGCCTTTCTCTTCCACAAAGTTTTACATTTTCCACAAGCTTGGCACCAGTAGAAGACCATTCTCAGTACAGTAGCTGATTATTAATTTTTTTCCTCCAACTAAGGCTGATTATCCAAACATTAATAAAGTGACATTTTTTTTAAAAAGCATGATTCATTTCCCAACATTGCCAGCTATGCAGCAGCCTGCTACAAAACAACAGCTTGCTACAATCTGCCAGGATGTTTTCTTATGGAGAAAGGAACAGTTTGTTGGAGGAGCTGGGAAACCAGTGGAAACCTGTGGAAAAGAGAGCAGTTTTCAGGCCCAGCTGCTGGACACTGAGGCAGCAGAAACAATGACAGTCCTTGAGCAAAGCAGTCAGGGAGAAGGTTCCATATAATCTGTCTCAGGGAAAATGAGGTCACCAAGAAGTGAATTGAGGATCTATAAACTAAACAAGAGGATAAGCTATCGGACACTGCAAGACATTGAGTGACAAGCTTCAGTCCATTGTAAAAGACAAATTCCACAATAAAACTTACGCATATTTAACCAGTTCCTCAATAGTTAAAAAGATGCCTATGCCTTGTTATCTAATAATTACCTGACTGGTGTTCACCATTCAAATATGGAACACCACAGGGGATTTGGGAGAAGGGATGGGCTTAGTCTGTTAAACAACTGAACAGCCACGGTTCAATGGCATGTTCCTCAGTCCAGCTTAGAGCATGGATCCAAGCCAGGAAACCATAATATTGTTAAAAGAAGCCATTAAGTGGTGAAAGAAAAGAATCAATAAATGAAATAGACCTGTATCTATCTAGGTTTCAAAATAATTTGGGGCAATATTGTATTGTAAGAACAAGGAAAATTATTATATCTAAAGAAAAAAATAGTAATGTTTTCCACCACAGCAGCAATAAGAAATACTCATTGTGGGAAGAACGATAAACCAAAATAACTTTCTTTTCCAAGGAATAATTTTCAAGAGCATAGAAGTAAAAAAGAAAAATCCAACCCTATTCTCAAAAGATAACCCAGTTGCAGACAAGAAATAACTGATTTTCAGTAAGCAATGAGAAGTGGTATTAGAATGCTAACACAGAAATGAGGCAATCTCAGAGAAGTTCAGTTTTACTGTTGATACTTGATTTGTCACTTGCTCCATGCTCCTTTCTAAAGCACAAGCCTTCTTTACCCAAGCTTTTTTTTTTTTTATTTGGGGTGACAATACCCTTTTGGCTATATTCCTTTTTACACATAAATTCATCATTAAAATGTCACTATCGCTCTTTTATTATTCAGAAAAGAGAACATGCTTTAAAAGGCTTGACAAATACACCCAGAAGCTGATCTATGCTAAACCTATCACTCTTCCAAGAAGACATCGAGTCTTTCTTTCCAAGCTGTCATTATCAGCTATGAAACCTGCAGAGGAGTCCAAGTTTACATTGTGTCCTCCCCTGAAATTTCCTTAATACTGGCACTCTCAACTGCACAATGTTTCCCAAACCTCCCTTCTGTCTTTTTACGGAATTGCAGGGGTGTGGGAGGGTGAATTCCACAGAATTTGAAAGCAACAATCATAAACGATGCCGGGACTAGATCTCTTGTTCCGGCTAAAACTAATTTAACCACAGGACAATTTTAAAATATTTAAAATAGAAAAAGCAAATATACATTTATAACAGAATTGATCTTCAGTAAGCACTGCTTACAATTCACATTGACCTAAATAATCTCATTTTACTATCCAAATCCCACTTGCATTTTCAGTTCTAGGAATTCAGCCATCCCAGGTGTCTGGTCTTCTGTTACCACTTCAAGAGAGATTTCAGTAAAACTCGGCACAGTTGCAGGACAAAACATTTTAAAAACCTCTCTTCTGTTTATAGACACTGCAATGCTTTTGGAAGTGGTAACTGAAATTTAGCATTGAGTGCCATAAAGTTGATCAACTTGCCTTTGAAAAAAGAAGTCTCCTATCACTTAAACCAGACCTCTGAATTTAATTTGCCTCCAAATGCAACAGACAAAGCATTTTAGTTTTCTGAAGGTTTAAATATAAGCCAATATAAAAATCAAAGGGCCATTCCTTTAGGATTAGCATCAAAACAAGTTGACAGTTAAAAACCCACAAAGTACAGTAAGTAGATCTTAGCAAATACCATGCAGCTTCCTAATTATTTTAAATATACTTCTACTAAGCACTGCAAACAAATGCAAGATCTATAAGATGTTAAGGAAAGAGAGATCAGTCTGTGGTATTTATGACTTTAGTCATTCTTTCTCAAAACAACAGATGAAATAAAATGTATGACATTCCCAAAGAGGGAGTTTCTACTGTAATTCATCTTAAAATGCAATGTTCTGTCATCTCCAGTAACACTTACTGAAAGCAACCATCAATACTTTTTGTCAAAAACCTGCACTCTGTGTAAAATGTTCCATCAATCTCTATTTACATAAAATAAAAAACTTTCAGTGTGATTCTAAAGCAGAACCATTCAGATTCTCAGTCTTCCATTTTCATGCTCTGTTGAAAAATTATTTTGACTGACACAAAAAAAATCCTCATGCCTAACAATTTATGGTAAGGGTTGATTTTTTTTAATGTAAAGCAGAACCACACAGAGTTGTTCTTTTCCATTGATCAGCTAAGCAAAACAAAGCATTTTTGTGTACTTTGAACCCTATCCAGTTTTCTTTCTATGTTTAAATAGTCTAAATAGTCTTACTTAATAATTGGTGACCAATTTTGCAAAGTAAGCAATTTATTATAGTTCACTTAATCACGTTCCTGTATCCCACATGCTTTTTCCAGACATATAAAAAGCACTCAGAGTCACCATCCTATAATTTTACTCACGTGACTAGTACCATAAATTTCAATCAGAACTAAATCACAAGGAGAAGAATATATATGTATTCAATGCTTTGGGATTTAGGGGCATAGTTTTCTAGTCCTCATATCACATTCACAGTGTTTCTAAGCTATTAGGCACTAGCAGATCAATACCCAAATAGTTGTTGTTAAAGAGCATGGAGGAAAATTGCAGCAGAAATATACAGCCACAAAGCAGCCATTCATTTTCCAGGTACCAAGCTCACAGCCCTATCACTGGCCACAGCCAGAAATGACCAAGTTGACTTGGAGAGCGTAGAGAGCTTTCCAAGTTCTTTCCTTCACAGTTTCCTCTAAAATAGAAATGTTCTTTGGCTTTATCACCTTCTCAAAGGAAACCGTGCACCCCACCGTGAAACCAAACTATGTCTTTAGGCCTGGAAGAAATGAGACTGGGACAGGTGATGGCAAAGTACAGCAGAGCTACCATGGACAGATCACACAAACACCAACAGTGCTGGGCTCCAGAACAGCATTGCAGGGCACAGAGCAGGACCTGGCGCCTCCCTGAACCCACAACCGGACCCCATCAACCAATTACTGCAGAATATTCCCTTCTCACTGACAGATTTGATCAAGGATTTATCACATTTTATGTACTCTTTCTATAACTACCTGTAGAAAACTATTCTGAGCAATGGTCATTAGTTTGGAGGTTTTATTTTAGAAGATAACATGAACTAAACATCTTTTTCCTCGGGTTTCCATTCAGCTAATCCCTAAGGTGACTTTCAGCTGGGGATAAGAGTCAAGATTTGCTATCCCTCTATTTGTTATAGAGGGATGGTACATACTCCTCTATATCCACCTCTATTTGTTAGTTTATCAGCAGATCCTTAGCCATTTAAATATAAAAACACTCTGAAAACAAGTAACTTTCCAGAAAATATTGCAGAAATACAATGTAGTCAGCTTCTCTGAACTGTAGACAACAGAGTCCACAAACAAAGCAAACAAATCCTATGGAAAATAGGAGAATTCCTAACAGTAAAACAATACCTAAAGGAGAAAACAAAAAAGAATCAAAGAAAAAAATGCCTACATTTAAGTAGGGATCTATAACTTTAAACCATCAGAAGATGACCAATTAAATTACAGCATTAAAATCAAATAGAAAATTAGATAGAGAATAAGAAAGGTCTCTTTGACCTAAAAAAAAAAAAAAAAAAACCTCTAAAATGTCTAAGAATTCCTTATTTTCATAACCCCTATTTGAGATAGACAGTAAGACCTCAGTGAGCTCACCCAGCTTCATCCCCACCCCAGAGAGGGGGAGAAAAAAGAAAATTCTTGCCAAATCCCACATATTAATAAAGAAATAAATTTTAAGAAGACCACAATCCATTTTCTGCAAGCTCTCACTTCCACACAGCTATATGGAGCCACAGCTGAGCTCCCCATCACATAAAGCACAAGCTAAATTTGCTGGCTGAGTACTATCATTTGGAGATACAAACCAAAGCTCAAAAGTTATTTATTGCTCCCTTTTCTAACAGATCAGAGGCCCAAGCCAGGACTCCTCCTCTACACAAGTTACATGAATTAATTAAGTTTTCTAAGTCCAAAAATTCAACAGTTGATAAGTCAGTAAGTAAAACTATTTCAACTTCACCTCACAGTACTGAAATTAGCAGTGTCTTTGTTGTAAAAAACCTACCATTTGGTTTCTCCAATTTTTAGATATATTTTATTTATAAATTACTAATGTATTTCCTGGGGCAAAATGGATGAAATAATACCTACACAAAACCATCTTTCATCCAAAGGGGAAAAAAAACCCCAGTACAAATCGACCCAGCGATGGGGAGCTATTAGCAATGAATACACAAGCAGTGCTCAATTCTGCACAATCATCATTACCTACACAGCTGAACACTTAATGTGCTACTCCTAGAACAGTTACAAAGTGGCTGCCTACACTGTTTTATAGACAGTCAAGAAAAGTAAGAATATGATGTATTGCAGGAAGAAGGAAAGAAAAATGTTGCATTTTTTCCCTTTCACAGAAAACAATGTCCAGTTACACAAAAACCTCAGCTGAAGGTCTCAAGGTACCTTGCTTTTTTCAATCTTTTACAAAATCAGGTCAAGTACAAACGCATCCCGTTAAGCAAACCTAGTAATCATTTGATCACAGCAGACATGTAAGAACTACAGGCCAAAGAACTACAGATTTTAAAGCTATTAAATAATAAAAAGTAATGTCTCCCAATCACTATAACATACATGACAGAAACAACAGGTGAACAGTAGCAAACAATATTTTTGTTTTCTTATCAACACATAACATACCAGGAAATCTAAAAGTCAATGTTAAAAGAAGACAAAGTTTTTGTCGACACCAAGAAGCTGTGTACACCATCTCAGATGCTGCTAGACAGAGAAGGTGGGGAGAACCAATTAAATAGATGCATCCTTTCCATGCATGTCTAAGATTCTTTGCTCACATTATAAATTCATGGTTATGCTTCTATCACTTCACTGCACAGTTGGCCTCTACCACTCTTCCCTTGGGAGGGAATAAAATGAAGAAAAGGTCAATATATCCTAGGAACATCTAGGGAGAAGAAAAATCTGTCCAAACACAACCAAATGTGTTCAGGAAAAGTTTTCACTTGCTTCAGTGGACAAGTTGTTATTAAACTTCCGGGTTTTTAATAATCACTCTTACTAAAAAAAAAAAAAAATTAAAAAAAAAAGAAAGAAGAAAAGAAAAAAAAGAAGAAAAAAAACCACCACAGGTAATCATGCAAATAGGAGTAAAGAAGTCGACTGTGAAACTTCTTTCTTCCTTTCAGCAAGTACTGATTAAAATGACTGTAAGGGTCTTTAAAAAGCTGACAAAATAAAATTGTAATAGCTCAGTGCAGTAGTGTGTTTATACTTCATTCACTGTTCCCCAGTTGTTTTTGCAAAACACAAGCTCTAATTTTTCAGGAGTAAATTAGGCTTCAGCCTTTTATGTTTGTGGATGAGAACAAGTTCAGTGTTGCATTGGGAAGTCTTTGGGTTGCAAAGAAAAAGTGGCCAGTTTAGTTTCATTTTTTTCAGGAGAGTGACACAACTAGAATTTGACTCAAAAATTCTAAGAATCATAATTCCAATCAATCTAATCTGGCTTCATAGCTGTCAACATCCATTCTCCACCTGCCTGATTCTTAATAGAACCTTCTATTTATTCTGGCTTAATTCTGGCTGTTCCCCAAAAAATGAAGGGCTTCAGTATCAGCAAACACTACTTTATTCCAGTTCTTCCTGGAATAAAAAGCAAGCACTCCATATAGTAGACAGGCAGAATAAGACACCTTAGGAAGATCCCTAAAACACAGACAAATTTCTCCTGAAGATAGGGCAAAACCCACTTAAAAGATTCACCGTACATCAGGTCTGTTTCTAGGTTTCTATTAAATCCGGAAGTTTCCTTGCTCTAACTCCCAAGAGGATGCAATAAACTCCCAAGTTCCTTACCAATCCATTCTCTGGAATATCTCTCAAAGTCATTCCTGGTCTATCCCAGTTATTCAACAGAGTGCTTTTGTGCAATTTTGTGAACGCAGCAACACACTAGATCATCCTGGCAACATAAAAGAAGCACAACTTAAACTGGTGAACTGTCAGTGGAAAAAAGATGGCTCGACTGTAGGAGAGGAGAGAAGGTAAAAGAACAAAGACAAAGCTGAAAGCACAAGACTCCTTCTGGAGAGCTACCCTAGAGGTATAAACAGGTACAGACACTTTTCTCAGCTCTGACTGCTCTAAAATACACATCAACTGTAGAATTAACAAAGTTCTTAAGCTACCAGCTCTAATCTAGTTCCTATTGACATAAAAAGCCTTTCACCAGTCTGGTTAACCCACTGACTTTCCACATGGGTCAACAGCTTTTACTGGGATCTCAGTGCTTTTCCACAGTGTCAAACTCCACTCTCAGAGAAACAGTTCACCAGCAGCTCCATGAGAATGGCGGTGTCACAGGCCTCCATCCCCAGCAGCCAGGAACTGAGGGAGACATCTTCCAGCACAAGCAGGGAGCAGGTGCTGTGGGCACATCGATTCACACATGATTTTGCAGTTTGATTGTTCCCAAGTAAACAAGTTAATCCAAAGCCCAAATCATTCATGCTGACCATGCAGTGAAAAACCTACTGAATAAAGGTTTGCTTTGCTAATATAGCACCACTTCACATTCACCTGTGTAACGCAATTAATTTCAATGGGCAAATGTTTATAGCAAAACTGGGCAGAAAACAGCACTTACTGCCCAAAGTTTAAATGTCACTCAGGAAATATTTGTACTCAAATCCCCAGAATCTGGGGTATGGTTGTGATGGTCAGACAGTGAATCTGGGTCAAAAGAAAATTTACACAGCTTAAGTAAAAACATCAATTGGCTTTGACCTCACTCCAGAAAGGATCACAAAAGTATGCAAAATTTATCAATTGATGCATGTTAATGAGGATTACCTGTGTAAAATCCCTTCAGCCAGTGCAGGAATGCTAACTGCTGCTTAAAGAAAAAGAAATGGATACAAGCAGGAAACTGGTGTACTAGCAAACTTAAACAAAAAAAAAACGCAAGGCTCATGCAGAGCAGCTCCAAAACACGAATATCTATCATCCTTTTGTCCTGGTCCTGTCACTGTCCAGGGGCCAGCATGAAAGTACAAGATGAAAATCATTAATTTTAGGCATCATGCAAAAATAATCCAAATCAATTGCCTCCAAGCTCCCCAAAATAAAAAGTGAGCAAGTCTGATCAATGACTTTCCATTAAGATGATGAAAAACGGCTGCTGAATTTGCTTAAGGGAACACAGAAGCCCTGCACACACTGCACTGCTCTTTGTTATCTCTAGTTGAAAGACAGTACAGATAAAGAAATCTGCCATATGAAATTTTAAGACTCATCCCAGGTGGCCATAAAAATAACAGAATTTCAAAAATTTAGAGACCAAGCCTATTACAACGTTAGAATTCCCACTTAACATTTCCCAAATTAAAAGTCCTTCCAATAATAACAGAAATTAAAATCTAAAAGCCTGCATTAGCAAGTGCTAGCTCCTTCCAACTGTTTGTTCAGAGACTCTCCAACAAGCATACAGCACACTGTAAGAATTCAATTTGGAAACCATCATCTAAAGCACAGAGGAGAACAGGAAAGTCATATTGCTATAATGCTTAGATTATCAATCATCTTGACAGTTTATTGGCTTTATCACCACACATACCATTAAAATGATGTCTGGCCTAGAATGTCAGGAGGCAAACATTAAACAGACCAGGATTAAAAAGCAGATCCCAAACAGCACTCCAGTAAAGTTTCCCTTCCACTCTGAAATTAGTTAGAGCTGACTAAGTAACTGGCACTAGACTTTGAAGAAATATACAGCCTAAAAGGCGCAGAGTCAACACAGACTTGACGAGCTGATAGGTAATGTCATGTTATGGCAACTCTAAAGCTCCTGCCGCTGATTTATCACGTACTGTGTGCAACAGAATGATTGCTAATGGAGGGAGGGGGGAAGCAAAACAACAACAGCTTAATTTGATGATTCTTCGAGCCAAGGGCTTGAGTCAAAACGGTCAAAGGAACTCTTTGAAGTCAAGGAGCAATGTGGTTTTTTATCAATTTTGTAATTATCAAACACACACATTAAAAATAATATTTTTACAGAACGGTAATTTTACAGATTAGGAAAATCTAACAGTGACAAAATATATTCAGAATTCAGCCATAATAGCTGCCTAAAGAGATACAAGGCCTGAGCTTTTAAAGCATAGCTCTGTGTGTTAGCCTGCTAACTAAATCCTGACACAATTAAAATTGTGTATCAACAGGGTGCAATTGAGAACTGCGCCATTTGTTCAGAACCATACCTCCACATGCTCAGGAACAGGCAAGCAGGCAGTTACAGATAATTAAATGCAACTCCCCTTTTCTCCAATACCCCACCTTCAAAAAAATCTGATTTGATCTATGGATTATTTTAGTTCCTTTTTCCTGCTTCTTTTTGTCTTAATTTTCCCCCAAAATGTATAGGCATTTGCATCGTGTTCCTATTTTATTTAGAATAAATATTTCCGTTTCAAATTACAAATAAGCTAATGGCATGTCCAACCAAGAGAAATAGTCAAATAATTGGATCACAGTATTTGCTGAAAATAATACTGTTTATATGCTTTCTTATGTTAATCAAAACCAATATGCACATACCCCTCTCAATTTTAAACAGATGAATCCAAGAGCAACTCCAGCCTTCTATACTGATTTTTCTCTCATCACGCACATTACTTAAAGTAGTATTTCTACCTCTGAGAAAGGTGTTGGGACATTTGCTATTGGCCAACTACTGATAAATCTTTGTTGCTTGAGCACTGAAGCTTTAATATTTTGACCCTCTTGCAAGTAAGCTTCAATTCTGTAATTACTATTTTACAGTCCACACTCATATTTTGAGGGACTGAAGCAGTCTTCTTCAGTACATGCTGTTCTTTTTTAATTAAGACAGCTAAATGAAATTCTAACTTAAGAAAAAGTGCTGACTTCATACTTGATAAACCATGGCAGCAATTTGTAGTAAAAATCACTCTTATCCTTAACTGTGACATTTACTATGTACTGGCTCACACAAGAATTTCAGTAAGGTCAGAGCTACAGCTCTCTCTGAGCTGAATTTTAAAATATAGGTAAAGACATCTAGAACTGCTATCTGGCAGAAACATACAAAACACACACAATTCCATAAACAAGACTGAAGAGGAAGAAGACCAAATATTTAGCTATCTCCTAAGACCTGAACACTTCCCAGCAATCTGGCATTACCTCTCACCAACCTCTGAATAACCCAAGTGGAAATCCTAATCGACCAAGAGGATATTCTTAACTAGAAATCTAAATAGGAATCCCTTTGTCATCTCCAACTATTCCACTGAGGCTGAGAAGCAAGGCTTGAGACTGTTTTAACCATGGAACCATCTCCAGCAAAGGGAAGGTTAGATGCTGAATGTACTGTTGGAAGGCCAGGAATACAAGGAGGCCTCAGAAAAGTGCAGGTTACCAAAAAGCACACATAGATATGAACTCCCCTTTCACCAGCCATTCTTCACACATTGCTAGCTCTCCACATTTATTTGAAGGAGAGTTGAGAGGAAGCATCCACAGCAGAAAAATGTGGGGGGAGAAAACACACATAACCCACCTATAACTGTTGCTGTGTTGTCTCCAAAGTTAGTGAGGAGAGTAAGAACAATTTTCTCCAGAAGGCAATGAATACCCACCAAAAAAGCAGTATTGAGATCAGCATCTTGAACAGAGGAAAGAACAGCGGACTTTGCCTTCAGTGAAGTTTGTCCACTTCATCAACACCTGCCCACTCTCAGCACGTAAAACACGCTGCACTTGTAGCAACAGTGTTAGAGCAAACCCCAAGATATTATGAGGACAGAGTAATTTCATTTCACACTGCATCAGGGTGCACTAAATTCAGATTTCTTCTCTATGAGCTTAACTTCTCATACCACAAGTGCTGTACCCAGCAAGTCCCCAAGGCCCTGGGCCTCGCCAGCAGTTAATGATCCATTAGACAGCCACCTTGATGCAAACCAGAAGGGGGCTAATGCTCTAACAAAGTGGTCCTAAACTGCAATAACAGACAACATTCAAGGATTACAGCCACTATAAACCAGTAGCCATAGTTAATAACTGTAATATTTCATTAAAATGGCTAGAAATAATGCACACCAGATACCCAAACAATTACAGATGACCGCAATGGTATTAGAAAAGTTGCAATATAACACTGAACAAAAACAAGTTCAACATGTGCCACAGCACACTGAATGTGTCTTCTCAGCATAAACTCTTCCTAGTTGTTTCACCACCACAGAAAAATTCAATAAAGACCAGAAATTCAGATAAATAGCTGGTGGCATTATTAACAGTCAAAATAAACAAGCAGCATCTCTAAGAGTAGCAAAAATACTTTTACTCTGTTTCTATGCAGCTCAGCCAATAAAACTACCTTTATAACTTCCATTTGCTTCTATTTTTCCTGAAGACTTGCACACCAGTAGCTATGTCATAAAATATACATCATACTTAGCATGGTTTAAAAATGCACCACAATCATGTAATTGTCCCTTCATGCCCCTTGCAAATTAATTTACAGATCTAGGACCAGAATAGTTTAAAAAATTCTAAACTTAGTTTAAAAATCAAAACAAATTATATTACTGAAAAATACTGCAGCAGGGTTTGGGCAATGACCAGTATTGACAAGATGGTAAACAAGGTCTTTAAATTACAAAGCTACCTCTAATATACTGCTATTGCAAAAGGTGTATATAGAAGTAAGGGGAAAAAGGGCAAAAATTAATATATTAGCTACTTAATTTATGTTAAAAATTAATTACATAGCAAATCAAATTTAGTATTAATAACATGAAACAGAATTCTTCAGAAAGCTTTGTGCTTGATAAATGAAAAGTATACCACGAGTGCTAATGCCCATTTATCAGAATTAGACTGTATTTTTATTGTTCTGTTGGATAGATTGTAGGAACCACATCCACTGAAAGCATTAAAAAAAAAAAAAAAAAGGAGGGCAAATAAAGAAAATCTAGTTGGAATGAAAGAGTGGAAGCATGATTTTCACAGAAGTTCTGTAAAGCACTATTTTACTGGCAATATAGTTGGCCTTTGGCAATGTGCCATACACCCAGAGAAACACAGGCCCTATAAAAGGCCTGCGACATGGTGCAAAAGAAGAGTTTTAACACACTCTAAAACACACAGATGGCAATGACAAAGATATTTACATTTTGAAATAATGCTCCTGTAGTTTTGTAAAAACTGCAATCAATTTCATCACTGAAGGAGAGAGCTTGAGAAGATGAAGTTAAATTAATGTAGTTTCTATTTTAGCTGGTTTAGAATTCTTAATTGGTTTGTTGCTTTACAGAGGTGCATGAATTGAGTACAGATGAAGTGACTGCTAGCTAAAACATGTCTCAAGATCTTGTGGCATAGCAGACACTACTGCCTCCCTGGGCAGTCTGTTCCACTGCTCTGCCACCCTCAATGTGAAGTTCTTCCTAATGTTGAGGTGGAACTTCTTGTGCTTTAGTTTACAGCCACTGCTTCTTGTCCTAATTCTGGGCATCACTGAAGAGTCTGGCAGCATCCCCCTAACACCCACCTTTGAGATGCTTATCAGGATTCATGAGATCCTCCCTTAGTCTTCTCTTTTCCAGACTAAACAGGCCCAGCTCCCGCAGTCTCTCCTCATCAGAGAAGATCCAGTCCCATCTTTGTGGCCTCTGCTGGACCCTCTCCAGAAGCTCCTTCTCTTTTTTGTACTGAGGAGCCCAGAACTGGACATAGTACTCCAAATGTGGCCTCACCGGGCTGAGAATATATATATTTATATATGTATACTTGTAGCAGTTATTGAACAACAAGCTGCTATGTGCTGCCCAGCATAGTAACAAAGCAATTCTGGCTTAGTTTTCCCCAAAGAGAGTCCAGTCTGCACATGCTTAAACCAGTTTGTGGAACAAATCCGTGATCAGCAAGAAGGGACTTCTAGGAGATGTGCTTTCAAATTTCATTGCTGCCATATAAAACCACTGACATAGATGCAGTCTCAGTTATGTCTGATCTACCCAAGGGAAAAAGAACAGCAGCAGTTCCAGCAGAACACAGGAAGGCATCAGATATCCTACTGAAATAACACATGGTCAAAGTTTACCACTACACCCTACAAGCAGCATTAGTCGAGTCAAAGCAGACCCGACAGCTCCTAGTCTGGGAGAATCCCAAGCCTCCCTTCCAGGGATACCTTTTCACATACTCCTTTATTCTCATCCAACTCTTTATCACTGTGCAACTACAGCACCCACCCTCCAGGGTACAGAGAGTTTGGAAAGCAACAAGATACTGGGTCCTATCCTCAAACCATGTTGGGGCAGGTGGGCTAAAAACCAGTAATCACATCTTACTTCAGAGTGTGAAAACAAGGATGATTTTTTCCCACCTATTCCTGGAAAAATATTCTCCCTTAGCTTAGGAAATAAGAATTAATTATTACATTTCTTTTATGTCTACAATTTCAATGGTATTTGTAGGACTGATAATTCTTCTCCCCATCAATGCAAAACACTGTGAACTTCAGAGATACTATGAGAAATCCAGTGGTATTAATTTCTGGGGGAAGATTTTCATCATCTCCTCCAAGCAATTTAAGATACTGCTCTACAGTTTGCACTGAAACCGTACCCAGAACTGGAAATGCTTAACATTTAAGAAAACAGTATAAACTACTGTTGTAACGATCACTTTCATAAATGATCACCCAAACTGCTGTAATTACTTTATACTGAAAGCCCATATATAATTTAAAATCTCAGAATGAAAATCATACCTTTACAACAAGATGTGTAGTTACATGTCTTTCTATTCACTGTACTAGAGAAAGAAAAATGCTGCCAAAACAGCAGCATTTAGTAACTCTGTACCAACCATAAAATTAAGTAAGTATTTTGAAATCAATGAGTGTATAGGATCAAAACTGAGTTTCAGCAACAAAGCCCTTATGCATTTTTTCAGTGACTGCCAGGACACTGCAGGTGCATTTGCTGCCTAATTCTGATCTGCAAAGAGATCCACATTCCCAGCATGCCAAAGCTTCTTTTCTGAACCAAGCTTTCTTCAACTAAAATGCAGTATTTTAGGGCATGCAGCTCTCTTACCTGGTGTTAGTTTTTCCTAAACAATGAAGAGAATGGAGCAGTTTGGAATTTAATTCCAAAGAGTCTCAGGACTGTCTCTATTTTCTAAAGCTTCAATGAGAGGAACCTCTTACTTGGTCTCAAATACTGAATGATTATGAACACTTAGTCACAGAGCTAAAAATAAAAGCAATTAATAAATAAATACTACATAAATTTAAAAATTAAAATAAAAAAACCCACAAAAAACATGTTTTCAACTCAGTCTTCTTTTTACCATCTTCAACCAATATCTGAATGTTACTATGACCTGTCTGAATCTAAACTTTTCTGAGGTTGGATAACATACCCTGTAACCATACAGGTGTTCAAAGACATTAATGGCAGATGCCAAAACGTTTCATTATCAGCTGCCCAAATTGGGTGAATTTCTTTTCAGAGCTCAGAACAACCATTTCTAGATACAAAAAAGCTCCTTTCAAATTAAGGATTTGCAACTCCAAATTACTAAGGGGAAAATTATTTTACTTATCCTCAGTCCTTAAAACAGTTCCACTTGAGGTGGGGGACGGAGGGGGGGGTACAAGCAGAGTAAAGGGAATATAAATTGTTGCTGAATTTTTGAAAGAGAACACATTCATTGTAATTCAGAAGTTAAAATATTTCAGTGCACTATTTCTCAAATTACTTAAAAAACCAAAAAACCAAACTAAAAAGAAAACCTGCAACTAGTCAGAACCAGACCTTGCGAGTAACACCTATTAACTTCCAAGACTCCATGCAGCTGACTCGCTTGATCCCACAACCTGTAGCACACCCACAACACACCACACACACATTCCCCCCTTCCCTTAGGATTGTATACTCACACCAGATTTCTTCCTGCCAAAGACATCTGCATCCTTCTTCTGTTAAAGTTTAAGAAAACAAAGCCACCTTTTAGTGGTTCCACTGAGGAAGTGCCAAGTTCTAAAGTTACAGAGACCTCTAAAATGTGACAGGTCTCACAGCCAAAAAAATATTCCCTAAAAGTATTTGCCTACTGATAGGGGAGGAACAGTTTAACCAGAAAAAACATCTCTGTGCAACCTTGGTTGCATGTACAATGAAATTATGAAAAGCTGGGGCTCTGGAATAAGAGCTTTGAATGGCATTTCATACAAGCTAGCACACACCAGTAGGTTTTGGTTCAAAAAACCAAGTACTGTAAAGAGATTACACGTATATCCTTGTTTTCCATGCCAGAAATATAATACCAAATTTTAAGAATTAAACATTATTTCACACAGGCCACAAGAAGCAGTGTCCTTTGTAGAAAAGCAGTAAGTCTCCAGACAACCTTTATATTCTCTCCATGAGCACTGCTCAATAAATGTTGCAACCCTGAAGCTTTTAAATGTAGTAGCAATGATATCACCATTTTAAAGGCACTTTAACAGAACATTAGGAGAAAATATTTCTTTTCTCAAAATCAAAATAACAGTAATCAAGTTGATTAAAAGTGGTTTATACTAAAAATATTGACAATATCTGCATTTACAGGTAAGAGTAGCAAATAATATACAGAATTCTGAAATAACAAAAGAGCCCCATGAACTAACGTGGCACAATAAACATTCCATTTAAGTTCCATGAGATACATGCCAGGAAAGCACAATTTTTACATTATAGTGAGTAAGAATAAATACTAAATAATAAATATTTGGAAGAATATAGTATTTCCACTTATTGTACTTAAAAGCTAAAAAATGTTTTCATTTCAATGCATAGAGCTGCTCTGAAAGCCACACTGAATATATTGCCTTTGTTTGTTTAGGTTATGCACAAATAAATATCGGTATGACAGTTAAAGACACATCCTTGAAGTAGTCTACCCAATAAATTTGGAAAGAGAAAGAAGAGGAGGAGGAATAAAAAATCCAGCTGTATAAGATTCTCTTTGTTGCCTGCTTGTTAAGGAATCCTTCTGGCACAACTGAGGGGATTATGAATTCACATGTGAATTTATCCCCTATTAAACTTTTAGTGAAAGGGTCAGTTAGCAGGAATGATAAAGCTCAAGCACACCAGTCACATGCTGGCAGAGCATCTGTGACTGGCTCCACTCAGGCATATCCCTGGTTTATAGCTCTAACACAGAGAGGAAGCTACAGGGGCAGGCAGAAAACAGTCCACTTCTGAAAACACTGGAAATAGTGCAAAGAACAGTTTCACACGAGACAAAGGCAGTGTGACTTCATGACTTCAGGTCACACATTTTTACCTTTTTTTTTTTTTTTTTTAAGAGAGAACTAAGGACAGAGCAGGTTAAAATCTCCCATCTCACTGGCAAGGGTTCTCATCATCTCTTAGCTCTTCGGTAGCACTTCAGCCACTCAGATCTTCCTATTTTCCACTCCAACTGCTTTTGCTGGGCTATCTTAGCTTCCAAGCAGCACTCCTGGTCCCACACAAATCACTGCTGTACAGGTGGTAGTTAAAAATAAACAGCAACTGTGCCGATGCTGAAGCCTGGTCAAAATTTACATTTACACATCACCTCGTATCTTATACTTTCTTTCAAAAATTTATACTTCTATTGCTATTATGCAATGTAACAGAGAGGACAATCCTGTTTGTACCTTCCTGTGGTTGTCTTATTTCTACAAGAGGTTTGGTTCAAGCTTTTGGGGGTGAAGAAAAAGGAAAAGTACAAAGGCCAACAACAATATAGCAGCTACAGTCATGATGCAAGACTCACCTTTGTTATGACAAGAGGTTCTGTGGAGCCAGTCTGCACATTCTCACCAGTCACATTCACTGTCCACATGCCCTGTCACCTAACTTGTCTTCCCAGGCTCTTTTTCACAACTCTTGGGGATTGAGCATTCTCTAGAGCCAATGAACCTGACCTTCCCCTGATACTCGCCCGCTGCAGCCCACACAGGGTGTTTGAGCACACACCTTGGCCTCTAAGCTGCTCCAGGGCCCCTGTGCCAGGCCTGCAGGCTGGCTGAGCCCAACACAGGCAGGGATGTGCCTGCTGGTGCAGCTCTGTCCTCAGGACCATGGTGGGCAGTGTCTGCTCCCTTCCCCAGCACCACGCTCCTCACCCACCTGCACCTGCAGGACCTAATGGGTGCAATATTTTACTGTGAGAAGTCCTGTTATTTTAGGAGTCAGTGGTAATAAGGCAGACACATTATTTGGCAATCCATTTTAAATGTCCTATTAGTGAATTCTTCTGCATTAAGTGACGCAAATAAAAAGATAACAAAATCCTGATCTTCAGAAAACTTTTATCAGGCTTGGAAGGAAGCATATTGTAAAACAGCCCTCTAGATATATTGTATAGAAAAGAATTCCCAAAATTCTGATATAATACTTCATTTACCCATAAAGATAATGTGAAGCTATTTTTCACAGTTATCCACAAAAGCTAGATAATTAAAACTGGATCCTGCATATTGAAATTACTTTGAGGTAAAAGAGAACAACTAGTTTGGATTAAATGTGCTTTCTGCTCACTGCCCACTCCAAGTAACCCAATTTGCTGTAGTTATACACTCGCTTTTTCTGTCCATTGTGGTTTGATCAAAAATACCCCTCAAAAAGGCTTCTTTATGCTACTGGGTCAGTTTCAGTCTGCAGCACCATTTACATAGCATCTATTTCTATTTCCTGCAAGGATGAATAGCCCAGCACTTCTGCCAAAGATATGTCCATGTAAGTTCAGACTTCACCTTTGTACCATCCTTAGCCATCATTCAAATTGCCTCCACCATTAATGGAAAGAAAAAACAAGCTAAGTTAAAACCAAATGGGTTATTAATTCATTTAGTTAACTTCTTTTTCATATTAAACAGGAAGAGTTTTTCCCATGTTTGACAGAACAGGCTTACTTA
This sequence comes from Polioptila caerulea, assembly GCA_013397295.1. Taxonomy (NCBI): domain Eukaryota; kingdom Metazoa; phylum Chordata; class Aves; order Passeriformes; family Certhiidae; genus Polioptila; species Polioptila caerulea. Next base: position 793,950 of record VYXF01000691.1, read on the forward strand.
GCTATATTTTTCTCAACTCTTGTTTTTAATCTCTTCCAAATGGTCAATTTGACTGTGCTGTTTATGCATATGCAATTGCACTGCACAGCTTAACATATGAAAACAACCAAAGATCAGAACATTTAGCACCTGCAATATAATCTTCAATTACCCTCTTTAGCCAGATAAACTAAGTAAATGACAGCCATGTGCCATGCTAATAAACTAACAACAGAGGATTAAAAAATGTGAACACAATTTTTAAAAAGAAGTGGTTATTTAGAATAGTTTTAGGTTCTGTAAAATGGGACTCTTTTATATTATTTTAAAGGACAGTGTGCAATCTGTAAGACAATGAAATTTTGTACCAACTGATCATCAGATGACAATATTTTTGTATCATAATGAGGATACAACTAAAAAGTGCCTTCACCATTCCAGGCACTGCTCAATTGCAGTTTTTTTCACCCACACAAAAAGAAAGGGAATAGCCATTGAAATAATTTAAATTTCTTCTTTTATAAAATATAAATAAATAAAGCAAGCTTTCTATTATACAGTTTATAGAATTTTTGTTGTCAGAATTTGTCTCTTTTTTTTAATATTTCGAAAGAAGAGTACAATGAAGAAAAGCAAGTGGGTTTGCCATCAAAAGCATTCATTGCTCTGACACACAAACACCTGTCAGTGGAAAAAGTCTTCAACTTCTTCACTTCTCTTTACTACGAAGCAAATGCGCATGAAGCTTTCAGACTATTTTCTTCCAGTGTTTTGAAGTACCTTTCAGTTCACATGAAGGCTAACAATTGCAAAGAAGCAGAAGAGAAGGAAAAACTGGCACAACGGAAAGACTGAGGAGCAGTGAAAGCCTCCCTGCTTATAGTTATTCTTTTGTTGAACACTCTTATGGCACACCCATTTTAAGTACAGCCAAAATTATATACCCAAAAAAAACAGGAAAAATATTTCAGAAGTTTAATTCCTAATGTAAATTTCTTCCCCTGTAAATATTTTTCTTCTGAGTGAGATTTATACATTAACAAGACAATTCATGAAATATTTAATGAGCAGCAGTAATAGAACACTATTTATATAAAGTTACAATTTACATGCATGGTTTTTCACATTTATATAGCAATCCCTCATCACCTTACTCAGTGTGTAACTGCAAAATAACTACTGCAGACTAAGTTCATTTCATAGCTAACACTACTACTGAAACAAGAACCAACATTCTTAGAAAGTGTATGAAAAATGTTATGGATTATTTTGAAATTACTGTTGCACATGGCCACACAAATGGAATTAAGCTTGCTAATTTTGTAAGAAAAAAATCCCCAAATATCTGTGTCTTTCACTGACATAAATTAAAGTCTTTACAAATTTCACATTATAAAAAAAGAAAACTTGCAGAAGCATCAACACAGCAATTTTCTAACAGCAAAGCCTACTTCTTCTGGATAAGTAAACCCTCACTTACATCTGATAAAATAGTTCTTCATCCAGCTCTCCTTGCTTAGGCTCCCCTATCAATCCAGGGATACCTTTCCTCTGAAACAATTACACTTGAGGAGTTTTGAACTTCTGGCGCAGACTAATCCATTTAACTACAGAAGCACCTTTCAAGCTTCCATTTGACACAAGTCCATCGTTCATCATTTGCTGGTGCATATGCTTTTTGCTGACAGAGCTCCATTACTAGAAAAAGCTCAGTAAGTAAAGCTGATTTGAAACAACTATATATTATAGATAGCCTGCATGAGACATGCTGATTTTGAGTCTAGAAAATCACCACATAAAAAAGGAAGGGGGGAGGGCCAGCTGAAAAGAACTATTTAATTATTAATATACTTTCACTTCTTACCAACTGCTGCCATGTGATTTATTAGTGTTAATTTGCAATTTACTTGGGGCACGGGGAGAGAAATTTAACTCTATATAGCAAAGTACATTACATGCTTTGGAATTCTTGGACTAGAAATGTTTTTGTCTTTGATTAATAATAAAACACCACACCAGTGCTATCCCAGATCCCCACCAACTTTAGCATGTTGTAAGATCATCAAGCTAGAAATCAATATGCTGAACCATAAATTCTGCAGCACAAGCAAGAGCGTATTTGATTCTATTTTTTGACCAGTGACATAATTAAGGTAACATTAACAAGGCATTTCTGTAGTGTATTTGGCAATAGTAAGTGATTTACCAACACACATTAAGGTTCAGCATTTGTTGTGGTTTAGTATTTCAGCCTCTATTTTACAGATGCAAGTATAGGGCAAAGAGGGGGTAAGTGATGTACTCAACACCCAGATATTCTTATTCATCACTTTGGCTAATAAACCTTATGGCTACTGGGGGTGAGTAAAAGAAGGTTTCGCCAGTTTGGCTCTGCTCACTCAACCGTGAGATTTTTTTTTTTTTGAGAGAGAGTCAAACCATAAAACAAAAATAAAATAAAATAATAGGGAGTATGGTAACAAGAGCTGGTAGCAAAGTAAAGGGTGTATCAATGAAGTACAATTAGCCTTCACAAAGTTCCTTTTAGGTTCCATGAAAAAAAAGCACTTCCATGAAACCAAGGAGGCACATGCTCAACCTGAATGTCCCGTAACAGTTATATCCCTGCTTTTCAAAGTGCCTTGCTTTAAAAAGGGATAGACTGTTATTTCCCCTAACATCCAGAAATGTTGGGCCAATCTTTTGGGGAAAGAGTGAGACAGAAAACAAAGTGAAAATAAGCAGCTGAAATAATAAGAGAATTTAGGATCTATCTTTAAGGTATAGCCAGGTAAGGCCTTTTCCAGCAACCAATATTCTTTTCTCTTCACTGACTGGAAAGAATTAAGAAGTTAAAAATAGGAACAGAGATGTAGAATTTGTTGTATCCTTGAATAGGAATTAACTTCTATGCTTCAGTTTGAGAGAATGGGACTGATAAGTCCTACCTAGAGTACAAATTTTTGTGCATTATAGAGGAAGTTTTTTTCTTTTCAGTTTGTAAGCATAGTACAAAGAGCAACACATGAAATTAACAGTCAGAAAACACCACTGGGACAAAAGTCAGTATCTTGATACTCCATGACTTTTTTAGACATTTGACTTCTTTGTTCCAACAGATTTGTTTGTGACACCAGTTACTTTCATCGATAGGAAGTATTCAAGCTGCTTAAGATGAGTTCCTTACGTAGACATTGTGAACACTTCTCCCAGAAGACTCCATAGGAAGCCAAGAGTGGAATCTGGTGTCCTCTTTGCCCTCTTCAGCCTAGATGTTAAAGAAGCTGCCTCAGACCACTTCACATGTCATACAAGCAGCACAAACATGCCTGAGGCATCTCAGTTTGCAAATAAACAGTGCAAATTTCTCTGACTTTACAGTATGTTTGATACAACACAATAGCAAAGACGGAACACTCTTGAATATCTTAAGGAAACTCACATTTATGCAAACAAAAACAAGCTCCAAATTCAGGACAAGAAATTACAAAATCATTACCTCTTTACCTCCCATAGTGGAACTCTTGGTAACTGTGCTCACTTTCAGAGTATTATGTTCAAAATAAAATGAGAGTCCTGTTGCACACATTTTTTCCCTGTTATCACCTAAGGAAATGAAGAGACAGGGAAAGTGCAATGTGCACTTTACTGATGCAATTTTTAATAGCTAATGTGATAACCTAACTTAACTAAAACAACCTAATTATCTTCAATTGTAAGGAAATATAATCCCCTTCTCCTCTATTTCCCTTACCAAACCACAAACACAATCTTTCTATTTAAAGAGAAAAGCTGGTACACTGACACATGGGAAATGGTGTTTACTGACTTACAGGTATCTCATTTAGAATAACTTTTTAGTATATTTTAATGAGAGCTAGAAAGCATATAAGCTGCAGATGGAAAAAAAAAATCAACAGGAGTGGACAGCAACAAAAAACTGAATAGTGCTCAGATGATCAGACTAAAACAGGGACAGACAGTAACAATTCTGAGGCAATTAGAAGGGGAAACATCCCCCTTTAACAGGGACAAAACCAGTGATTTCCAAAGCCATAGTGATTGCCCAATTATCCCTCCCTTCTCCTCTGTTAGAGCATCAATTTCAGAATACTACAGGAAAATTAGGTTAACATGATCTGAGAAAGCTTAAGAAGACTTTTAAATGCTCACTTCAATAAATCTTTATTTTACAGAACAATCAAGAAAATAGTGCTACCAAAATTCATCTATTTCCAGAGATACAGTAAATGCTTAGAAGTTTAATACCTGTTTTGATCCTCACTATAGGTTTTATATTTTTTTCATGGACCTAGAACATAAGCACTTAAAATCTGGCCTTCAGTGTTATTCTAATTATATATTCCATATACAGGCTGGATATTAAGTTGGACAGTTAAATAATTATATTAGTTTCTAAAGAGTCTATATTACTTAAATCATTTATAAAATATCATGGTTCCATCAAGGATGTATCTGTATTTATTGGGAAATGTAATGAAGAAAAACAATACAGAAAGTCAACCCAAACAAGTTTTAAAAAGTACCATAGCACTCAATCAAAGAAAAGCATTGTTTCCTCACTACTGCTTCTGCACCCTTAGAACTTTGCATGAGCTACACATCCTACAGCAGCTGTTCAACTCTCTGATACTCACATTGTCTTAAAAAAAAATTAACTCCTCAGCAAACTGGTAACCACACGCATAATTATTTACCCTCAGAAGAATGTGTTTGTCTGTAAAATCTCTAAGAACTATACACTATTTCAGAAAATACACTTAATTCCAAAGAATAAAAAGAAGTTTTCAAAACTTTTTTGAGTGCACATTTAATGTCATGGTTTGCTAAGAAAACAATTCTCCTCCCTAAACAATCCTTCAGGTTACACTAGAAATGTTTGCCCCACACATCTTTGTCACTCTCATGTTCTAAAACACAAAATATTGATCCTTTATTAGAGAAAAGTAGCTTTAGAACTCCAGGAGATAATGTAGAGATGATCCATCCTGCATTTCACCTCATACCTACGGAAAGAGGAGAGTGAAGTACAACACACTTGCATCTATAAAAGACTGGACCTAAACCTCCAGCATGCTGATTTACACAGCCATCGAAATCCTTGCTTAAACAAAAGTTCCTTCTGTTGCCTTGCATTTTAATTTAATTTAAAAAATGAAATTATTACAGGCCCCATTTTGCTACAAACAGAGAACATGAACATTCTTTAGCAGATTACTCACAAGCATGGTCAGGAGTAACGCATATAAAATGGCTAATGGCAATGCTACTCATTTTTTATTTACTACACAAATAGAGCAGACTAAAAATGAACATAAGGTCCTGCAGGGCAAACTCTGTGCTCTGTAGATATAAAAACATTGCTCATTAAGAAAAAAAATCAGATGCAGCGGCTACATTTGAGAACAGTTAAGTGTGTAAAGAATGGAAACATACATCAAAATACAACAACTTCATATTTTCTAGCAAAAATCAACAGTGATACTGATGTTATGAGTCTCTTATTTTTCATTTAGTGGGTCTCAACACTAAATTATTAACAGTGGACCACTCTACATCAGTCAAAAAGACTGAACATGAGACCTTTTGCCTGAGGTTAGACTCTGAGACACTCCAATCAGCACATTCAAACTCTTAAATATGATGTTGCCTTCAGTATTTTTTCTATCTAGCTTCAAGAGCAATTTATGAGCTTACGAGAGACAGATGCCTAGAGAGAAAAAATTGACCTGTCTTTTTCACAGGACGCGCAAACTTCAAGAACCTTGAACCCTTCTAATCCATCAACAAAATACTTGTCTTCAGTTGCCAGATGGGCATTAGTAAAATAAAAATAAAAGCCACACACAATATTGAGACTAACAGCTCAACAATGAGACAGAATTCCATCAGAATATCTATATGAATCAGATACATCAGAATATCTATATGAATCAGAATACTCTATGTGCATATACCTGCATATGCATATTCATACGAGCAACAGAGGGAGAACACACATCACAGAAACAGCATCAGCATTACAATGAAACCTCTCCAGTGCAGAGTTTATCCAGTTTGTTATAATAATAAAGTACCACAGGTGGGATAAGCAATTTAAAATAATTTTTAGAATTTTTTTAAAAAGAAATAATGTTTGCTTCAAAGAAGATATCAGAGACTACAATGCAAAAGATTTTCATCAAAGTTAACTCTTTGTAATGGCTGCTTATGTGCTAATGCAAAAGCTTTTCTTGAGAACTGTATTATGATGAAGATACAGAGTTTCTAGTTTAACTCTGTCAGAACAGCTAAAAATGTGGAATACAGAGTTAAAGCTTTACTTTCTAAATAGTAACAATGATAAAATATATTTGTATATTTCAAAAGGTCACAGCCTACTTGTATTACAAACTGTACATACTGATAAACCCCAGCTCCAGTCAGAGGTGAGCAAACCATGTTTGACTGGCTTCTACATACCTTATGTCTCTCCATGTGTACCCAAGAACTGAATACTGGAGGGTATACACATCTACAAAGTAAAAGTGATCCACAAGGCTTCAACATTTTCTGCCTAGGAGAAAGCAATCCCTGAAGCAGAGATGCAATATGTACTCTAAACATCAGAGCTCTCTAGCTAAATGAAGAGGTTGTCAGGACTGAAAGGAAATGTATATGCTTAAATTATAACTGCAATAGAATTATCAAATCTTTTAATCGTTAACACTAGACTGTTCACAAAATATCAGTTAGTTTCTCAGGGAGTTGCTCTCCTTCCCTCACATGTAGTTTCCCCTATAGCAGGTAACTCAAGAGCATGCCAGCCCCAAATATCTACTTAATGCTGGCAAACTACAAGGAGGAATACACCTTGGCTGCTTGCAGTCACAACACTTACTTAAGAAACAACACAAGTGGAGAAGACAAGATCACACAGAGTTACACCTTTGTACTATAAACAGCAGTATTTTAAGTCCCAAAATACTCACAGAGGTGTAGCATCATAAATGCATGCTTATGAAGAGACTGTCGCAGTTTAGCATATGAAGATAATATATTTTCTAATTTAATACAGGTTACATTCACATCCAAAGATAATTGAAAAGCTTAAAACCTAAGCTTTGTCAGACTGGAAGGCTGAGTTTGTTCAAATAAGCATTGTTTGTTGAGTGTAGCTAACTAAGATTTCAATCTGGTTTGAAAATCTTTTGGTCTAAGAGAAAGAGGTAGAATTACCTCTATTTCTTTAAACTGAAGTGAGCTCTCCCCTGAACCAACAGCAGTTTGGCAAGGAAGATGAGCTGGCACATCAGAACACTCTATTACTTCATGAAGACCAGTAGCTTCTCTAAAAAATATGCAAGGCCTAATGCACTTTGACAAATGACAAAGGTTATTAAAGGACAGCTTGTGGGAGTATAATTGCTTTGTGACTTGATCACTATTAACAGTAAGAACATCGGCAGAGAGTTAACTGCATGAAACTTGAGAACGGGAATCCACCAAGATCTTGACTCAGCAAAGCACAATGAGGACATTAATTCCACTCCTGTGTTACACAATTAAGAACATGGTTAAGTGCATGCTAAATGACTGTCACTTAACTGAAGAAAAAAAAACAGCTACCTTTTCTGGGGCCATGACAGTCTACATCACAGTATGCATAGATATATACCATACAGATAATTAGTACTGCTATGTTAGTATGTTTTCAATAGATAATGAAAGAATCCTTACCAACTTTGCTGTAGACTCCATATAGATTATGTTGAATAACTTAAAAGATGACTGAAAGTTTGCAAGGACTCCATCTTCAAAGCTCTGTCCAGAACATTCAGGCTCTCCCTCCTCAACCCCAAAAAACCCAACATTTTCTGTATGCATCAGTTTCTCCATGTTTCTCAAAAACACTTACCAAAACTGAGATGTACATCAATTTATAATACAAGAGTTTAATGGTTTCAAAATAGAAGAAGGTGGAATACCAGAGAGAAATCTGACAAGACTAAAAGGAAACTGGGGAAAGGTTGAGGCCTAACATGAATTATATAAAAATCAATCACAACGACGTTTCAAGAATTACAAAGATATAGCATACCATTGCTCAAAGTGAGGGGAAATGAGGGATAGGACTCCAAATCACATGGCAGCACTTGCTTTGTAGAGAAATAAGATAGATTAACTCTTAACTCCCTGAAAAGCACCGACTCATGGCAAAGGTAGGGCAAGAGATTTGATGCATTGCACTGAATAAGCTCAGAATTCACCATGAGCCAGAAGCTCCTGCCTTGCTCAGGCTCAACATTTCCACATACCAGTGAGGCTGCAGATTTTGCTTTTGTGAGAACAGCTGCATCTTCCTTATGTTTTTGCAGCAGCAAAACAGTTCATACAAACTCATGGGAAGCATCTTGCTCAACACAACGCACAACTCCCAAGTTTAAAACTATTTTCTGAAAAGGCAGCGTGCCACTGCAAACCTTGCCCCTCCTCCACACAACAGCATTAACTGGAAAGGAAAATGCACACATGGTATATTCAGAAGGATACAAGAGAAAAAGATGTTTAAATACTTACTTTATATCACAGGTTCAATCTACACAACAGGGAAACAAAAATTCAAAAAAAAGGATTGGTCATTTGGGACAGTCATCAGTCAGCTTTGTACCACTGGCACAATGGTTGTACCATTGGTTTGAGGAGGATTTAGCAGATGTGTTGCATAAACAGCTATTTTTATTGTACTTTTCTTTTACTAAAAAAGGAAGCACTGGGTCCTCAGACACTAGGCAGAGTGCAGTTGGCTAACTATGAACCACTGAGGAAGGATCAAGCAGCATTTATTAAGTGCCAATTTAGACACCACCACAACTGGTTCTGTGGCTTTTGTACTTCCTTGCAGTTAAGAATTACAACGAATTGAAGAACTTAATTAAATAGTCATATAAGTCTGTATTTTACCTAACTTCAAAGGAAAAGGTTTCACAAGGTTTACATCCCTCTCTCTGCAATCATTTGTACCCCCAACAGCCAACAGATGCTGAATGTCCCAGCTCCCCCAGTGTCTCAGCCAAGACATTGGTTTTTGGACTGACAATTTTGCTCAAGTGACAGTCTAAGACTTACACTAAGTCATCACATCTTTCCAGCCACTCACATAACTAACCTCACCTCCTTTTCTAATTACTGCTTAGAATTATCTGTAAAACTAGTGTAATCTACCTAACTTATCCAGTTAAGTTTCTTTTTAACCAATTTAATCTTGGAATATTGTCTGTATTTTATTCATCTGCTGCTGCAGACAACATCACCTCAACAAATAATGCGACTGGTCATATCCACAGCATTTCATAGTCAAAGTTCAGTTTAACTAAGTCAGATGTCCACAAATGGAATACTGTTTGAAAACAACCCAACTTCTAAGTAGACCCAACCCAACTTAGTAGATGGTGCTGCTTACAGTTTCTCAGTGAAGGAAATTTACTGCTTCTAAATGGAATTTGCAATAAAATGTGGGAGCCAGAAAATCAGTATCAACACTGCTATAGCTGGGTATGGCCTATAGTCACACAGCAGATTTTATTCTCATGTTACATCAATCCACAGGAAGCAGCTATGCTTAAGGACTGAAGAAAATTCATTTAACAATCATTTGTAGCTAGCATCAATATTAAGATCCCCAAAGACAGACAAAGCAGAAAAGGAAAAGCAGGGGTGGGGCAGTGGTGATAGAGGCAAGAAAAGTCTGAACCAATTCTCGTTCATGAATGATTCACCGATTCTTTATTTCAACACCATAAAAAAACATCTTTCACAAAACAGATTTCCTTGGGTAATACATGATGTCAGCATAAATCATATTTCCATCTTCTGTCAGGGCCAGCTGTTTTCTTGGACTTTTCTGAAGGAGGGCAGGAAGATAAAAATTTAAAATAATAATAAAAAATAAAAGAAGAAGAGCCAAAACCATCTTCCAGCTTTGACAGAAAAGGGTCTTTTTGTTCCTAAGACATTTGTCTTCATATAACCCACCAGCACCCTCCTGTAGGAGTCATGCAATGAGAAAGCATCACAAAGGGTTATCAAAATGCAAAGCCAGTATCAGTATCAACTTTCTACCCCTTCCAAACATGAACTTCCTTGGCTGTCATCTTATTTCCTCTTCAGTGGAGTAAATTAATACTTGCCCACATTTAAAACAAGAATTGATGTCATCTATGCCGGGACACTGAGACTATTCAACAGAAGGACAGCACCGTGTGATGGAAATCATGAACTGAAAGTAAGCCACATGTTAATAACAAAGACAAGCATTCAACCTCCTCTACTTCTGCCCCTTTTTTTGGCTTTTATGAGATTGTGTACTGCTTTTTTCTTCTTCTTAGTCAACTAATTCTTTGTCCACTAAATAAAAATTTGTTTTTATTCTGATTACAATTCTCCATCATGATCTCTGGTTATTACCAAGAAATCACTTTACAGGACTATGATGGTTGATGAAGCATTAATGAGAAACAACAAGAAAACAGAAAAAGGCCCTTAATATAAGGATTAAGTTTAATACACTGTAGGACTTGTATTTCTGATGGGGCTTATGAATTATAGGAAATGCCACGGTCTTTACCTTCCTCCTCTACAGATACAGAAAACACACTTCATTTGTGTGCTTATGCAATATAATTCCTGAGCCTCCTACTTTAAAGTTCATGACCATAACATGCACTTTTATTATATTAGACCTATCAGCTTTAACAAGGAGAGAAGAGCAACATGCTAGTTTTCAAGCATGACTCTTCTGACACAGCAAGCAGACAGCAGATGCACCATCAACAACAGAAACACAATAAAGAATAATACTTATTTGTGAACAAGTTCCACCCTGATGTACTGAAAGCAATAACTGTCCCACTGACTTGAAGAAAAGGCCAAAGTACAGTTACATGCTGTAGAAACATATGGTTAGCAGGCACTACATTATCGTGGGAGCTAAGATACCTGGAAGCAGAGGAAACATTTTTGCACACAGAAGAATTTGCGGAAATAAAGTGGAAGCCAACATAACTGTCCATCACTGGGTCATCCAAAGCAGCAGTCAGGCAGCACAGGAGTGATTTGAGAAGAACTGAGTACAGAGCAATCAGAAAGGTTAGCAAAGTAGAGCAGCACTGAAGTTCCCTGCATTTGCAAACCAATGCATTTTCATGAAAACATATCAAATCAAACAAGTGAAATACCCACCCTGGACACTTCTGGTATCCCAGCACTCTGGTAGGAGCAACAAAGCCTGTTAGAAATGATGGCACAGGACAGAACCTATACATCAGGAGATTTCAAACTACTAAAGAAATATATAACAGAGCAAAACCAGTTCTGCAAGCTATTCAAAACTTAAGACTGTTGTTACTTTATGATGGAAAACCGTATGTTGAAATTTCTCAGGCCTTAGGTTTCATTTTTCAAACATCCAAGGAAAAAATAAAAACAACATTAGGCTCACATTAAACAGATCCTCCACTAAGAAAAACATCTCTATGAAAGGGAGATAAATATAAATTACATATAGGCTGGATGTAATAAAGTTACATAGGCATTTTTTGTGACCTGTGATCAATTATGAGTTTTAGGCTTAAACTGGACAAGCTTAAATCAGAATAGTAAACATTGCTTCTTTTAAATGGTAACTTTGATAACACCATGAAGCCACTAGGTAGATCCCTTACAACTATTGGATGCATCCATGCATCTGCATCCATGCTTGGCTCAGATAATGTCTAAGGAATTGGACAATTTCCAAGCCAAAACTAAAACAAAATCCACTGAAAATATGCATAAGAGGAAACTATTCCTGAAACTTACCATCCAAGACACTTCTAGAAATTCTGGAAGTGACAAATCATCAGTAAGGCTGTACCTCCTTACACATTTCACCAGAAGGCCTACATTCAACTTTACTGAAATTCTGTCTTCAAGAACTGTTTCCTCTCCCAGTAGAAATGTTTGCAACACTCAATTTGAAAGCTTCTGCTATTGCGTCTTGTTTTTCAGAGATAACATGCTCAGGGTTTTTTAATAATAATTTCCAACAACTTTGAGATTCTTAACAAGAAGTCATCTAAAGGATGTCTGGAAGCATTAGGCAGGAAAAGAACCTGCTAACCACCGCTGAAAATACTACTGAAAAATATACTCCCAGAATTAAGAAATCACAACAAAGCAAAATTAGTTTAAGCAGAGGGACCCTGCTCTAAACGAGATTTATTCTTACCAAATTCCCCAGGTTTGTTAATGCAGCTATCAAGATGCAGACAATGAACTTACTCAAAGTAGCCTACACACATTTGGAGACTACTTTATTTTTTTACTTCTGCATGCGGATGTGGATATAACTTTAAAAGCTCATAATATTTTCACAAAAACAGGTAGACACAAACTAAAATCTTTGATGATTAGTACTCCTGAGTACTATCAAACAAACTACTTCAACAGCTACTATTTCAATAGTTAGAAGGCAAATTCAGAGTGGCTAACATCAGCATTTAAATTTAATAAATATGTATGAGGAAGATGGATATGGAGAGTACAAGATCAGAAGACAGAAAAATGTTTTGCAGGACTCCAATCAAGTATTGCACTACTGGAAAAAGCTTTTGTTTTTAAATAATCCCCCGCAATAGTCTGAAAACAATAGCACAAACTGTTTGCAAAGCAAGCAAAGCAGAAATCAGTACTTTGGATTTAAACATTAATCTCTGCTAATATAACAAAAGAAATGGTGTATAATCAGATTCCACCTGAAATCTCACCCAGATATAGAAAAATTGTGACTAAAGGGAATTTGTTACTAAAATTGCTTTAAGAGCACCCAAGTGACCAAGGATTTTCAATGAAAAATTAAAGCAAAACAATAGGAATAAAGCTTAAAATGCTGTTTACACCCTGATTGTACGGGAGGGGGGGAAAAAGGGTGAATTACATATCTTAGCGCAGTGTTTCATTGAAGTAATTGTAGTCTCAGGCTACTGTCTTCTTCTCTGCTGAAATCTGAAGAAAAAGAAACTCAAACTAGCACAACTGAAGTTTTTATAGGTCACATGGGATGCCTGCTGCCATGCACCAGATGTGAGTAGGAAAAAGAAAGTTGCCAACATATGATATTAAAAACCAGTGCAGTTTCAAATATTTTAAACATGATGTCAAGTGCATTCAACAGGTCTACAAATGCACTACATTAGCCTAAATTTAGTAGGTGATAATTGAAATCAGAGATCCAGTCATTACCACTGACATGTTTCTAAATATTACCCAATAAATTTTTGTCTGTTTCAGATTCTGTATGACAGCTGGCAGTCGGGAGGGGAATCACCCAGAGGGTATGAGCACACACACGTACAATGGTTCTGTAGTCAAATTGCTGTAACTTCCCTTTCTAGAGCTAATTTAGCAGTGACAATACTGTCATACAAACACATGCTCCCAAAGCAGAATTCCACAAGCTGAATGTTTTCTCCAGTCTCTTCACAGCATCTTCCTGTAAGCACTGGGTATGAAACAGGTCAGTAACTTTACTAACTCCAATTGTATGTCCTGCATATGAATTTTCAGTTCCGAAATTAACTCAGTTCTGTTAGAGAGACCAGATCCAGTATCCCTACTTATCCTTCAATCATCACTCAATTTCCAAAAGGAAACAAAAATTTTTTCTAAGTCTATAATGCATCTTTCTTTTTAGTCTCTGATGTATCACCACCTTGCAGAATATCCTATCTCTAGGATCACTTCAGATTTGGTAAGTGGACAGGTGCCAGCCATCACTTGTCCCCCCATGCAGAAGTGGTTTATGCAAGTTGGTATGAAGAGCTAATTATATTTGGCATGCACAGTTAATCAATAAGGCCTCCTCACAAGTAGGTTCTGCCATCTGTAACACGGAGGCAGTGCTGTCTTTCCACTTCTCAAAGGAAACTGAACTTCAAAGCACATGATGAAAAACTGCCTGAGAAGATATGCCTGGCAATTTAAATACCAACAGCATGGCTTTTGACTGGAAATTTAAACATCTACTTAGAACCAACGAAGGCTGGAAATGAAAAAACAAAGCATTCACTAAAAACTTACAGGTATCCGAGGCTCACAAACCTTTGTACACATGCAGCAAACACTTCTTAGTTTTCACGGATTATATTTTAAAATGTTGTCTAGCAGAATTAATTCCAAAGAAGTTTGAAAAGTCTAGCTTCTTCAATGAAAATAAAAAGTAGGCCCTCAAGAGAAAAAACACATTTTCTCTTAGTATTCTTTTCACAGGAAATCTATTAACAGAGCAGCAATATTTCTATCCAAATACTTAAAACAAAAGGAAGCTCCATGCTACTCATTCTTATCTTTTTAGACCCTAAGACATGATCAAATTACTAGCACCTATTAGAAGTATTCAACTCTGTTACTGGTCTCAATAATTAAAACTAAATTTACAATCAACATTAACCACGGACTGAAGTCAAAGAGCCAGGAGATATTTGGACATAAACCGAGTAGTCAAAGACGAAAAAAATTTGAGAGCTCCACCTTAGATAGTGGGAAGGGGAAAAAGAATATCAGTTTGATATTTTTTTCTGCTACTAAGTTGTGAGAAGCAAGTTAAAAAAATGAAAAAAAAACCAACCAAAAAACCCCAAATCCTACAAAGATATGAATGACAATTCAACCTTTATTAAGTAGTATCATAATTTAGAATGCCTCAGATTTACTATAGTGACAGCTCTATTTCAAATGCAAAACCCAAGTAACTTCAAGACTTTTAAGTAATTGTTGTTCAGAGACATCCATCTTGAAATTTCAATTCAGCCAGCCCACAGATCTAGAGCTAGTCCTTCACCAGATTGTGTCAACACAGCCCTCAAAATGCCTGAAGTTCAGAGAAGGTCATTTAGAACCCAAGTGACAGGTCATTTGGGAAGGAGGGGGTTACACAGTGAGTGTCCTGTACAGCACAGGGTTGATTGCAAGAGCTGCTGAAGATAAAAGTGCCAATCTGCCTTTCTTATGACTTTTGATATAAAGTAAAAAGTAAAACGGCAGCCTTTTATGACATTTTAATTCTATTCCCCCTTTCTACCACCACCATTAAAACATTTTCCTCCTCTCTTTCGTGCTATCCAAGATTAAAAAGTCATTTATTACAATAAAGGGATTTAGTGATTTGGGAGTAACTTTTATATACTGTACACCCTCTAGACACCCTGAAACTATGTTAATAATTTTCTTCCTATTAATTGTCTCATCAGCTCACAGCTGGCTATGCTTTTTATTTCATTATGTTATTCATCAATCTAAAATAGAACTATAACAGAAAAAGAAATTGGAATGGAGCAATTTCAATATTTCAAAACAGATGCAAATCAACACTAGAGATGCTACACAGCATATTTTTATTGAGACAATTCTATACATATTTGAAAAATGAACTTGTAATAAAGTCATATCCTGTGAAGATATGTTTTTCTTTCTATCTTATGAGCTAATTATGCCAACACAACATAACGTTTTCCTAAATGCCTTATAAACTGACCCAGTTACTCAGAAAGTATTATTTTTAAATTGATGTGATAGATGCAAACTGGAACGTTCGGATTTCAATTCTGGCACCAATTCCCAGATCCCCTTCCCAAGTAATTTAAGGACTTCCTCCCGATAGTTTTTCATATTCTTTTAACTGACATTTTATCTTTATACAGTATCTCAGCAGAATGAACATGCACTAAAACAATGACAGCCCTTCTCTGGCTGTCATCTCTCATTCTGGCAAAGACAGATGTCTTACACTGGCTTATGCCAATAATAGAGCCGACAAAAAACAACAGAGACTACCTGCCTCTGATGTAAAGGCACCAATTCACATTTGTGACACTCATTTGTCAATTAACAGATTTCTTCCATTGTTGACACATGGGACTTAAAAGATGTGGGCTAGAATGTGATGAATTAAAAAAGACAGATGAGTAAGCTATGAGCTGCAAAGTAATACTATAATGTGCTTTAGATAGGAATATCAACTGACACCCCTGACAGGCCATACAAGGTTTTATTTCATTTTGCTCTGTATCTAGGCTTCATACTTTGTCTTCTTTGTTCTCTTTTCATCAAGCTCCTAACATCTCATTCTGACAGCCAGAGACATTTAAGGCACTTTCGTTTCAAATGCAAGTTAGCATACTTGATTTGTCATTAAAATGCAAAACGATTGCCATTGCAGGTAAATGTAGGTACGCTTAAAAGGTTGTATCTGAAAAGTAAAAGCTGAAAACCATTTCTGGCTGCTTTGCTTAACTCTTTCACAAGCCTCAGAGTTTTTACGAGGCAAGTGTTACCGTGCTGTAATAGAAGTGTAGCAGCACCTGCAGTTTGATACAGGGTACATTTTAGTATATTTAAATAACATAAAATCTTCAAGTTACAATGTCAAGCACAGAGAGGCACTGTCAAGTTTGCACATGGAGCCTTAGATTCCTTAGATTGACTCACACAAGAATCTGAAAAGAGTCTAGCATGTAAAGCTTTACATGATAAAGCTTTACATGGGGTCAAAGCTCTCTACTACACAGACACCAGCAAGGAAAAGAGGGGGAGATTTGTTTACCCTTTTTAATGCACTAGTTGTGGTTGAATTAGCTGAAATCACCAGCAATTTGCTTTCTATTCCAATGGTCACTTGAAGAGAGATGAGGGCCTTAACATAAATAATTAATTAAATAAATAAATACGTACATAAAGTCCTCTGTAGCAAAAGACAAGAACAGATCTTGAAATTTTGCAGAGAAAGAGACCTGCAGAGGATGGGCATAAGTAACCCTTATCTTCCTACATAATATGCACAGATGTGAATGCACTCTATAATATGAATAAGGTTATTTCTACTCAATGAGATAGATTTGAACATCAACAATCTCATTTGTGTTCAGCATACAAAATCTAGTGAAAAGAAATACCTATTATTTTCTGCAAGTGGTTTAAAAAGCAGAAGTATATAATTTAATTGAGCAAATTTCTGGACACACAGGTTAAGTTTAGATATTTGATTTTAGGAACTTACAGAGAAATCTTTATCCTAAGTTTGTACCTACATATCTTTTTTGCAGACTTTGTGGTTTTTTACTAGGGAAAAGAGAGGTATGAATAATAAAAGAGAGGTATGCACTCACTTGGGTGCAGAAGTCTTTTTCCCTAGTTTAGTTTTTCCCCTAAGAATGACAATTGTATGGAAATACACAGTCAGGGAATCATTCAAAAAATCTTATTTAAATTATGACATCACTGAATATAAGGTAGAGAACCTGAAACATTTGATGCTTCTGTGTATAGAATGAAGCTTACTGACCATTTCTGATGCTATTCTTCCTACTAAGGTGCATCTGCTACAATACAGGAATTATTTATTCATTCCATGTTATAGGATAGTAATGGGCTATGCTGTAAATACAAATATCAACTTTACAACTAATAGCTGTCTTGATGGGTTTCTAGTCCTACTTCTTCTACCCACACCAGTCTTAAATGCTTCCAGTGCACTTATGTCTCCACACAAAGAAAATGGGGGGAAAAAAAGTGCAACATTACCTTAAAGCTGACTTCACCATTTCACTGGGTTTTAAAATACTAGGACTACAGCAACCAAGACTTTCACATGCTATACTAAAACACACAAAGAAACAGTTGCCCATTCACTTTTAGCTCAATACAGACATTTGTTTTTTCTTCCTCCACTGACCAATTACTAGGAAGTGAGACAAAATCTACAGTAATGCATTAGTCTCCTTAGTTTTAGAAACTTCTTTTCTTCTGCATAATCATTTAAATGCAGGTGAACCTCTTGTTTCAAAGCACCTCTGGCTGCAGAGTGTATAATTCAGTCGCAAAGTAGTGGCCCACATTAAATGGGTTGAGATAGATTCTCATTAGAGGTACGTCCAGATTTCAAAAGCCCTTTCACTAATGGTAGTAAGAGACTATTTGATATGACTTATTTAAAGGAAGCCAAAGAATTGACAATGAAAGAAACTGAACTGCCCTCTGACATTCCCCACTTACACTGGAGACAATTTACTAATTGTGCACCTGGTAGAACTAGAACCAATCCTGCTCATGAGCAGAGCTAATGGCTGGCTCCCATTACAAGCAACACAGGGAACAATAGAGAGACCACCGGCAAGGAAGAAGGAACCTCCTGCTGCACCTGCACCCAAATCTCCCTGCAGCAGCACCTTCAGCAGCCCTCTGCTTATTGAAGGAGCTGAAGGCAGTGGGGAGAAAAGGCAGCACAGAATGAGGGAAGAAAGTAAACTGGACACATACACAGCCTCTCGCTTCGTTGGCTTAGTTTCCATTCCTAGAAAACATAGCACCTGACAATTTTTCCCATAGCAACTCCAATATAATCACCTTCACATATGACTGTTTCTGTGCTATTCCAAAGCACTTCACTGTCCAAGAGACAGAGTGTATTAAATGCAAGATAATAGGAAGAAAGTGTTCAGATCCTTGAACAGCTGTGATTTGAACATTCACACACTGGACTGTCAAATTATCTTCATGTAACTATGTTGGAAGCAGAGTTTTACGAATATTCAATACACTGTTAATCCTTGGCCTGTCTAGAACATTTTTCCTTCAGCCTTTAAGTGCCTCAGAATAATCACTACACTCCACCACTTAAGTAACTAGGTCAACTATGAGAATTTTTTCTTCTCTTCAACTAAAATGTCTTGAAAGTCCTGGGAGTCTAAAATACAGCATTCTTACAGTGCTTTTGTGGCCACATGGCCTTGAAGAGTCATGGCATTTCAGCAAGTCTTGGATCTTACACGTCGCTAACGCTTCAAGGACAGTTCTGCTGCATTTCCTTGCACTTTAAGAGACTTGACGCTCAAGAGACTGAATGTTTTTTGCAAGCAACCTCTAAATAATATGTTCCCTCCTTCAAGGTTATAAGTGAAAAGGTTATCATTGACCAAGTCCTACCACAAGTGCTGGATCAAAGTAGAAAAATAGCTGAGCATCACCCTCAAGTTTATATAGATTAAAAATATAATTCATATACCATACTTATAATATAAAGGAAATATGCATACATCCTGAAGATCTTTATTTGTAAGATGTTATTTTGTGTGCGTGTGTCTGTGTGTGCATTAAAGCCAGTAAGCTGCCAGCAGCAGCCAACACACACTACACTTTCTATGAAAAAAAATGAGCTGGCCTTGTGCATACATCCAAGTACTACTGTCTGCCAATACAGCTCATATACCAACTGCACAGGACAAACAGCAGAGACTTAAACACCTGAAGAGAAGTATTGGCCCAATCTGCAAGAGCCTATCAACCTCCCTGACTTTTGGACTGATTAAACTACTCCCTAACATTAGATATTTTGCATCTTTTACTGGTGTTCTTTTAAACTTATTTCTACCACTGCAGTCTCTCACCCATAGCAAGGTTTCCTACAAACATGAGCAATAAGAACGGCTGTATTGTACAAAGAATATTCACCACTTTCATTTATAGACTCAGCAGGCAAATTAAATTTAAAAGGCAAAATAAAGTATTAAGAAAGGAAATAATCTTCCAGCTCTACTCACTAAAGTAAATATGATTAAAAAAAAAAAGTAAAAATTATAAAATGTCACATAATTGCAAGCATCAGTTCATGGGTAAAGCCTGCAACTGAGCTATAACACTGCATTAACCATGACCCTACAGACAGTTATAATTATTGTATAGCATGTCTGGTTTGACATGCTGAATCTAGAGCATGAGAAAAATACACAGCCCTTTTGCACTTCTATGCTCCTCACTCTTCATGCTTGCACGAGCTAAGGGTTAGGAGATGATCTTTTTAACCCGAAAAATCATCTCCAGGATAATTTATGTAAAGATGATTTATATAAAATGCAAGATCTCAGCAATGGCACAAACCATGCAAGACCACATAAAACAAACAAGTGATGCATAAACAGAAGCTCCATAAGGCTTTTCCTGCCAAATGCCAAGTAGTTTTTTGTACCGTGACCACCAGCAGGTTTGTTGAACACTGGAGGACCGAGGCCCTCCTTAGTGATTGCAATCAGCAAAACCAGGCAAGTTCTTTACATCTGCAACTATATGCTGAGAATCTTTTATACTGCATTAAGGTGAGAAGAAGATACCTTTCAACAAAACAGAGAGGAAAAGACAGACAATAATTCCAAGGTTAATGCAGGTTCTTCCCTTCAGCCAAGCTCCTTGTCCTTAGACAGCAGTTATTTCTGCAGTCCTTCGCTGCTGTTTCACAACAGCAATGACGGGGAAATACTGTTCTAGAGTGACAGAGATTAAGGAAGTCAGAAAGTAATAATGATCCATCTGATTACTGTACTTAAGACATGCTCTGTTTCATGTCCTTTTCTTTAACCCCCAACACTCTTGAAAAAAACTACTTCTCAGTCTTAAAATCCAGATAATCATGGACTATGCAGGAGCAGTCACCAAAATACTATTTTCAATCTACTGACATTCTATGAAAACTAAAACAAGTATATCTCACTATCTCTCTTCCAAATGCCAATACTTTCCATACATTTCTACTTGTAATAGTCTTCCATTTATTAAATTATATTCTCTCAATCTAACAGATTCCTATTGTTCAGAACAGAATTCAAGACAAAAACAGATTTTAATTTAAGACTGGTTACAATTTCCACAAGAGGAGTTGGATTGACTGTGTCAGTGAATTAAGTGCTCAGGATACTCTAAAGACAACTGCAGATTGTATGGAGTTAGCCTCCAACATCACTTCAAAATCCAACTTCCATCTCATGCAGGTATCAGATCTAGAAAAAGCAGTTCACTCCCTACACGTTCAAACACAAAGAAAACTATGTGATGCAAACACCAGTTCACTGGGAAACATTCTGCCTCAGTCAATAGGTTTTACCAACAGCCTTGAGTCAGATAGGATTAAACATCCAGTCTTGGATGTTTAATATGAAATCCTATCTCTGTTCAAGTTCCAGTTTGTCACTCATCTCTGTTCAGAAATACAGATTTCATCTTTACTCATAATTGCAACAGACCTTTATACATGGATGTCCCTAAAAACACTACTTTCACCAACCAGCATAGCAACATTCAGCTATAATTAATGATGTAACAATCAAAGCTCACAGCCTTATTTTAACTTAGTGTCAAATTGGTTTGTTTAATACTTTTACCAGATTTCAAACTCTAGCAATCCTCACAAGAATTTTCCGCTACATAATATGAACCTACACTGTCCCACAAGCCAAAAGTTCAGGTAAAAAGTTTTTGCCCAATTCTACCACATGATACACCCTCAAGACAACTCCTTCCACAATGTTAAGCCTTCCTGAGGAAAGCAGAACAGAAAACAATCCTGTGTTCTGCTCTGTCAGGTACTGTAAATCAATGGATGATGGCCAGCACGGGGGGTCAGAGGTATATATACTACAGTGTTTTCACAGTCTGCTAGTGACTATGTGGCCATAAAAAGTCAAGCAAGGATCAATGGACAAAAAGAGAGGCTGCTGGGACTAAAGAAGAGAACAACCCCCCATAATGAAATACAACAATTTATATTACTTATTACTTACATATTACTGAGTTTGGAAAAATAACTTTTCCATTAAAAATACAGTTTACATCCATGGCATAGCATGCTGAAATCAATGAGATGTTTAAGTGCATATCATAACCCAATAATTTGATATTTTCAACAATAATCATTGACTGGTCCCCTTTGTATCAACAATAAACCAATGACCACAATTAAGATACAGCAGGAAAATACACAAGTCACAAAAACACACACAGATAATACTGTATAGTGGCAAATATTCTACAAATACATTTAAAGTTGACAAAACAAGAGAATACAGGCATGGCTATCGCATGTGAGACAAGGTGTATCTTACATTTTTAATATTTCCAAAGTTTTAAGGTGGGGGAAGAAATCTTTCCTTATTCATTAGCCAGATCACACCTGGTTCCTGTAAAAATGCCACTTTTTAAAAGGGAGTGGCATGGTGGGAGGGAAAAGGAAGGAAAGAAGAGAGCAAGGAGTAGATTTATCTTTGATGTCTACAAAAGTAGAGTTAATTGCTGAAGTTTGCAATTCTAGTAATATTCTCTTTCTAGTTTTCCAACAGTTATACATCTATAAAACTTTATCATATACAACTGCACATAAGTATTACCCATGTAGGAAGAGCCCATCAACACACTTGTCTTCAGTCCATCTAGTACAGCAAGAAGTTCTTTTAGTAGAAAGACAATTACACATAAGGAAGTCCACAGGGATTAATAAACATGTAAGACTTGAACAGAAAGACTATTATATCTGTAAATAATTTCATTGATTCCTTGTGTATAAATATTTAATTCCCCAAAATTATTCTAGGAGCTGAATTGCTTCTAAAGACTGACCACCCTTAGCAGTGTTACTGTACAAGTATTTTTACATCCATACCATTTCAAGATTATTTAAAAAACAGCACCTTGTGCTTATTGTAGGACATCCTTTTAAAGGTAAACTTTGAGTACCCACCACAAACTACACACCTACTCATTTGAATTTGATAAATTTGCTGCAATAGTAAAAGAAAAATTACAACGAAACTATAGATTTCTTTTATATATATGCTTAGCCATGGAAAACATTATCTCTTTGCCGAAGCCTCTCTATACAACTCCATTTACCTTCAAACAGGAAACAATACCCACTAAAAATTTACAAACATTTGTAAATTACTGCTTTCTTAAAAAAAGAAATCTCACCTACTACTCAACATTTTTCTTAAAAGAGCAATACAAAATCTTCAGTATTTAAACATACACATTCTCCTTTCACATAGTAAACTGTCGTCATGCTTGAAAGAAAATTAAAAAAAAAGAGTGAAACAGATTAACTGCATAGCTCCAATACACATATTTCAGACAAGATACTATAAATCATCCTGAAACAAAACAGGCAATTATAATGTGCACAAATGTTATGATATTATGCATCTCTACTGGTCCAGTGGTTTAAATTATTGAAACTGATGGCTGAACAAGGGCATATTGTTTCAACACACTCAGATTCCTTGAACAATCCTAATTCTTCCTTCAGCTATCCAGTGCTCTGCAGATCTCTGATGTCAACAAACAGATAAATGTTTCTTAGGTAATTCAGGCTACATCTAAGGGGATTAAAATATACGTCCAAAATTTCTCTAGCAATATCTTTTGTAAAGGATCACATAGGGTTTCTTCCCTTCAATACTGGAAGAAGCATCTAAAATTAAATTAAGTACATACATCTTCCTTCAAAGCATTCAGTGAGGACAGAGCAGCTCCTTTCTCCTTGTAACCACTACCCCATATTTCAATCCTCTTCACCTCAGTGTAAGGGAAACAGGAGTGAGAGTCACAAGATAGAATCATTTCAAAACACAATCAGCTACTTGTAAACACTCTTTCCTGCAGAAAATCTGCAACTGTTAGTTGCAGGAAAAAGCAGCACGTAAGGTAAATCAATTAGCTTGCTAATTTCTCACCCTCATTCATTTAGCTCTGCACTGTATTTGTCGTAATTGACTATAATTATGTTAATTACCAACTCCAGCATAATTACTATATTTATTGTCATTGAGCACACTATGTACCCAAAGCAAAGCTGGCATTTGTTGGGCATCAAAAAAAATAAATAAATAAAACCACACAACTGTCAGGAGGGGTTTCTCTGAAAACTGGCTGATATACCTTCAGCAAATGAAAGGGCAAAAGAGATTTCATGCAATGCTAGTTTGAAAGCATCAGTTCATTAAGGATATTAATTTTCTGATAACTACACATTTAAGCATGACACACTGGAGCAGTATCTACAGGATTTAGCAATTATTAATGCGTGACAGTTTCAAATGCTAAGTGAATCAATTAAACAGCAGCATTCACAATTTGAGAAGAGATAACTGCTTCATAACTGCCTAAGACTACAATTTTCACATGACAAAAAAGGGCCATTCAGGCTCCTTCAAAACCTGACAGGTCAAGAAAGAAGTTTGAAACAAAAGCACCTTATAACCATCATCTCTCCTCTTTACTTGTCAGATCAACTTTGCTAGTGTCTCCGCTGAAATGGCATCACCATGCCAGCTGCCACAAGGTGATTTTTCATGTCTTGTCAAAGAAATCTTTTATTCTATTTGCTCTGCATTAACATGTTACATTTATTGATCAAGCCCTTTCTGCAGCCACAGCAGGGCACTGTGCTCTTATGCCTAAGGGGGCTTTGATGTCCTGGTGACATTCTAGACCGAATAATGCACATACTAAATGGATTTAATACAGAAATGTGTTTGTGCATGACAGCTACATTAATAACAGCCCCTCATACTGATAAATATGCAATTGCTACGATTAAGAGTTACCCAATTACGGTGAAAATATTTTTCTACCTTATAAATAAAACCATCAGAAAGTTTTAACAATAGTGCATTTCCTTCAACATCTTAAAGTTCTATAAAGATGAGTCTAAAGGCTTTAAAAATATGTCATGCTTTGTTTTGAATTCTGGCTTTTATTTCCATCTCTCTTTTGTTGTTCATCTTCCTGTTCTGCATGCCTTATGGCTGCACAGACCAGGAAGGTGGTTAGGAAAAAAAAAAAAGCCTTTCTTTCACATACTCAACTTACAAAGAGGAACATGCCCTGTAAAAACTGAAGTCCATTTTCAGGCTGCCACTTGTATATTCCCCCAGGCAAATAAACAGGAGGCAGAAGAGAGAAAGAACAATACCCAGTCCACAGAGAAGACATTACAAAGCCTCAGCCTCACAAAAGTCATGGAGGAACATTCCAGACTAGGATTGAAGTTAAAGGAGATATTTTCATACATGCACCTTCTTCATCAGACAGTGGAAATTATGCACAAGCACATACTGTGCAAATTATTCAGGCTCCTAGCAGAAATAATCTGCACCCTAGAGAGAGGGAAGAGATATTTGTATCTCCATGAGCACAATTATTGGATTAATCCTTCCTCATTGGCCAAGATTAAAGATTCACTCTCCCTTTCCCCTCATAGCTTAGACCAAGAAGAAATCCCAGTAAAAAAAAGAAAAAGGAAAACAACTCACATGTTTAAAACTACTGAGGACAAAATTACAAGATGGACTTCTCGGTGAATTGAACTGTAGATGTTATTTATAAAAGCATGGCACCTGTTTGTACAAAACCACTGACATCGGTTAGTCAAGCACTAGAGTGCATTTAGCCTTTAATGTGAAAGGAAAAATTTTGAACAAAGTCATCTAGGACAAGTAAAAAAAAAAAAAGCTTTGAACAAATTGTGGGTTGTTTGGGGGTTTTTTTCTTCCCACAAGATAGCAAGATGCATCTAAACTAAAATCTTTGTATTTCATCCAAATCTCTACTCCCTTATTCTATTACATCCTTCCTACTCACTGCTCTCTTTCCTTCACCAGTGATTACCACTTACCTTGTTCTTTTTTTAGTGAAATCTTTCATTTTCCATGATCAACAATAGTTTTGCATTCCACCTTGAAATCCTTTGCAAAGTCTCCAGGTAACACTAACACTGACACATCAGTGTCTCTTCTTCCCATACTCTATGCCTTGACAACATGAGAACTGGGGAATGTTTTTCACATTTTATGAAAGGACCCTGTTAACTAGGGAAGGCTATCAAATACAGTTGCCATGAGAAGATCAGGAGCAGACTTCCAAAGCAAAATATCTCTGCTCCTGAAATATGTCTTATTGAAAATACACAGTGTAAACAGTTCACTTCTAAAATAGCTGAAAATCACTATGAAATCAAAAGAGCTGCTACAACTCAGGCCATATCACACCAATAAAGCCGCAGAATCACAGCATAATTTAGGCTGGAAGGAGCATCTGGAGATCATCTAGTCCAATTCTCTGCTCAGAAGAGGGAGATTTCAAAAGTTAGATCAGGTTGCCTGGGGTTTTGTCCAGTCGCATTTTAAATATCACCCAGGATGGAGATTCCACAGCCTCTCTAGGCACCTCTTCTACTCAACCTTCCCTTAGGTGGCTGGAAATTCCCTTGCTGCAGCTGTGACAACTGCCTCTTGTTCTTTTTCTGTACATCTGACAAGAGTTTGGCTCCATCTTCTTCACAACCCCCTCTTGGCCCCAAAAGGAAACAAAAGATATTAGAAACTATTCAAACAAAATCAATGTCACGAAAACGGCATGAGAAGAAATAAATCACAAGTGGACTACAGTTGTCTGGGATTGAAGGATCTCCATCAGCCAGAGACATAAGCAGGAGGCAATCCAGCAGCACCACATCCTGCTGATTACAGCCAGAATCTTTAAAGGACACACACATTTTTCCCTTTGCCTCACACAACAAACTGCTGTTACTCCTCTGCTTTCCCACAATTCCCGTATAAGTTCCCTTGTACCTTTCACCTCTTTCCTTCCCTTCCCTCACAGGGAAAAGGGGAGATGTGTGACCACTGTGAATGGTAACAGCCACTTGGAGCGCCAGAAGAAAGAGCTGGATCCATGCACTGCTCAGGGTAACCAAGGAGAGACGTTAGCTCTTGGAAAATGGCAAACAAGACAGACACAAAAGCAACTGTTCATGATTATGTATCAAGTGCTGATATTGCATATACTACATCTGATGCAAAGGTAAATAAGCATCTACACATCCCCTAAATTTTATTTAAGAAAGAAGAAGGGGCTGTAGCCTGAGAAGAATTCTGAAGTCAGAAAAAAAATGGTGAAAAATGTACACTCTCCTCTGTATTTAACTGCCAGTTCAAAAGAACTAATGACAACCCCGCCTCCTCTGTTATATGGACACATCACAAGCAAAAAGAAAATAACCAGGGAAATCTGAGTAACAAAACCACCACACATAAGAACATTTGGCTTTCTTTTTTCCTTTCAAAAAACACAAACTCTCATCCAATCATAAATCAAATTATAATGAAAGCTAACATCTTTACTGTAAATAACTACTGTGCTAGTAAAATACAGTATTCTCTTCATCTTTTCCTATATTTTGGTCAGCCTTGGTCTTCTTCATTCAATTCACACCTTTACCAAGAGAGAGCAAGTTATACTAGAAAATCAAACTCCTTTCTAAATCAACATTAATTGTAGATATTGTTTCCCCACTGAAAACAACATACTGAATTTTTCAAATTAAGCCTTTACAGATAAAAATCATAAAACTTATCGCTATACTAAAAAATTGTTACATTTTTAAGCAATTATACCTGTTTAAAGAAGATGATACTGCTTACACTTGCATCAACAGCTGCCCAAGACATTCTTCAATATTCACATTCATTTAAGGTTATGACATTAATTCTGTATCTTATCTGACTTTGTCAATAATATGCAGGTACAGGGTTTATATTTGAGTGCAGATCAGTGTGAACAGCTACTGTATCATAAATACTTCACTCTTAGTTTCTATATGCTTAGCAAATCTAAGCACTACTCAAATAAGAAACTCTTACTGCTCTCATCCCATTTAGTATCAGCTTCCCAAAGAGGAAAAAAAAAAAAAAATCCACATCTCCCCTTTCCCAAATCTGATTTCTGGTCTTAAAATACTTTTACAGATTTACAACTACAACTTCTCCTACATCACAAGCTGATTGTTCTTCCCCAAACCTCAATAAAACCAAATTATATCCCTTCTGAAAGACAGGCTAAGTGTTTTGGGTAGAGAAGAAAAGAAGGAAAGAAAACACAGATTTCAGAAATACATTACCAATTGTACTCTCCATGAAAACATGATCAGAGTTTTAAAGTGGTACTTTACATCTAAATTTAATGTTATTATTTTACTTCATGAAATGAAACAAATTCAGAGAACCCTTCTTCAAATCATGCATTAACTGAAAGAGACAAACACTTTTTTATCCCAGAAATGTAAAGGAGGAGCAGTCTTGTCAACAACATGTTAAATCGAAATACACACACAGACCTTGAATTATCTTCATGACAATTTTTTTTTTTTAAATTACCATTTGATCTGCTCTTCCAGCAAAATTCTCTTTTCTGATTACAATATCCAACAGTACAGAGTCATAGTATAAGATAACAACAACCCACAGACTTAGTGTCTCCTTTGCTCTGCTACCTCTTACATGTAGGATTCAGTCTTTCAGAGTTGACAGAGGCTCAGAAGAACATTTACAAGCATTAAGTAAGTTAAAAATCAATGGTTGTTTCTCCTAGGAAAACAAGGCACCAGCACACTACTTTTTGTATCACTCCTTTGCAAGCAGACTGTGAGCTTACAGTAAAATAAAAGGAGAATGAGTTGAGTCCAACCCCACCTCCACAAACCTATTTTTTTATTAAACAGACAATTGCACTCTAATTCTTTCTCTGTACTTACCCACATTTTTCAACCTGAAATATACTTTGCTGAACCTCAACAGGCTCTCTTACAAGGATTAAATGAAATGGGACGCTGCAGTAGCTAACAGGAATGCCACAGAATCCTAAACCAATCCATGTATTAAAATACTTAGAAGGAATTACAAATTCTAACTGCACTTTGCTTTAGCACTTAACTACACAGATTCACAAAAAGAAAATTATAGAACAAAACAGATAACTGGGAGAGGAGCATTATAAAACATTTATAGTAATAACCAAAAATTCATAAATAATTTTTTTTTAAATAGAGAGAAGCACATACTTACTTGTGTGTTGGTTAAGGAAAATTCACTTTTGATCCCATTCTTCACTTCCTCAGGTAACAACGTTTATTTTCCAGTTTAAGTAGAGAACAAAGTATAAGCTTCTCAATGGACATCATTTATGTTAACACATAATAATTTTCCTGACTCACCTGGTTATTTGTTCTCCAAGTGTGGAAGCAAAGGAGAAAACCATTACCTATAAAACAGTGTTGTCCACTTGATAACAATTAAATGTACCCAACAAACATGTTTCTACTTTGGGGGAAAAAAAAAAAAAAGAAAAAAAAGAAAAAAAAAAGAGTATTTAAGCAGTTGGAATTCCACATTGCACTTGAAAATCTATATACTGCCACATACCTTAACAAGTTGAAGCTAAGATCTAGCCTTTTTGCCATATGTCCATATTTTCTTCCTAGAAATTCTGGAATTTCTTCACAGTCCTGACTAATGTAGGACACCTGAGAATTAGAAGTAATAAGGAAACAATGCATGAGTAGATTTAGTTCCCTGTCCAGATTCTGTCTCATTGATAAAATGATAACATGCACTACAGTGAATTGGCATTACAGCTTTAAACTATATAAGTTTTATAGCTATAAAATCTATCACACAAACTCATTTTCCTATTGACACCATCAACTTAATATTTTTATTACACCTATAGTCTTTATGTATGTTTTGTCTCCTTCCAGGTAAAAATACTTTGATTAAATATACCACATTTCTTCTATTTTACTGTTTATACTTTGATCTAATCTTACCATTCTGTCATGCTCCAGAAGAAATTTGTTTGAAGGATCAGAAGGCATCCAAAGGATCTCCCAGTTTGGTCCTTCACATACAACAAACAATGGCTGTTTTCTAAATTTTGGTGCAGAACTACCTAAGCAGTGTACAGACAATCCATTCTCCTAACACTCCCTGAGAAGATTATTACTCCCAGTAACACATTAAGGACAGAGCAAGAGGGCTGCCCATGACCTGAAAAATGAAGAATGTAGCTTCTTTCCAGACAGAATGGAACTCTTAAAGATTTCTGGTTTCACCACCTATGAGCATTTCTCATTACCCCTCACTGTAAATGTCTTTTCTCTTTCTCATAGCAGCCCATCTAATTAATCATTAGAAAACACAGGAAGAATTAGTGGTAGCACAAAAGCCAGTCTACTCAGATTGTTTTTATTTAAGTCAGGATGAAGTGGGTGATAAATTTCCAGAAGAACACAAGAAGTAAAGCAGCTAAACTTTTTATGTTATTTCTGCTGTACTGTTTCAGAAGTCATTGGTTTGGTTTCTTCAAAGAAACCCCACAAAGCTTTTCAGAACTATTGTCAAGAATTCTATACATCTGTAATGGCTCACCCTTGCAGTGTTCACAACACTGATATTTCAGATGAACACAAAATCTTAGTTTCCCTTTATGGCCAACTAGCAAGTTGAGCATCATGTTAGACCACTGTCCCTACAGCACTGTTATTATCCACACGTTTAATCATAATTTCAATATCATATTCCACTAGTCAAAAATATGTTGGATGAAAAACATGCAAAAAAATCCATCAAACTTTGTTTTGATAGTATTTAACCTTCTGTTGAAACAGAGACTCCTCTGTAGAACAGACTGACAGTATGCACTTCTGCAAGTCATCCTGATCTCCTATGCTCTAGAAATGATTGCATCTGATAATACTATACAGCATTCCATTTAATTCATTTTGTTCAATAACTTCAACAGATAAAGCTGACAACAGCGAAATAATTTTTATGAGCAGAAAACAGGAAGCTTGAAGCTCAGTTTAACAACTTCTTCCCCTTGTTAAATCAGACCTGCTCTTGCAATATATTCTGCTACCAGACATAGCACACAACTTGAGCAAATACAAGAACAAAAGGGAAAGGAACTGTTTTGGGTAGTTGGCATCCTAATGGTTTGGATATAACAGAAAATATTTCACAGAATTTATTGAATTAAATATGTCGAGGTTTTCCTGCAGTTTACATCTAAGATAATCACAATGCACTTTACAACACAAAGTTATGCATAAAAGAATCGTGTTATTCTTCACTGAATGGTAGATTTCTTTAAATTAATGCTTGCAAACCCTTTGAAAGACATCACATTAATGCCTTAATAACACTTTGGATTAAGCATTTGGTTCAATGCAACGTGATGAAACAGCAGCAACTAAAATATGAAGCCTATTAACACTGGGAGGACAAGACTTGAGGAGCTACAAACACAGCAAGAGCACAGAGCCTCACTTTGCCTTTCACCCAGGGAGGAGCAGCTGAGAAGGAGCAGGGGGCTCTGGCCTGCTACACAGTGCTTCAGAAACTTACCTGGCCATAAAAGCCCAATCCAGAAGAATAGAAGTTGAAGAAAAAGATTCATACAAATGTGGTTTAGAGCACACAGGAGACAAAACACATAAAATGTTGCAAAGCTTCAGTCTTTGAACAGTTGTAATATGCAAATATATTAACACAACTGGTACAAACAGATTATTCACAGGCATATTTGCAGATGACTTAGTGTTATCATGACCTTTCAATGCTGAGGCCTTGTAAAGGCATTTTACTTCCACAGAGTCCACTTCAGCACACTCATAGAACAATGCTAATAAAAAACAAGATGTCAGCAGACAGAAGAAAGAAGAATATTTCTTCATTTTCACTGTTTCAGTTCAAAACAATTTACTCAGGAAACAATAAAATGTACATAATTCAGTATTCTTCCTTTTGTTTCCATTTCAAATACCCTCAAAAATTATGAGCTTCCAAGTACATATCCAGAGACACCACCACTGAGAGATGAGAGCAAGCATACTTTTCCCAGACTCCAGCTCTTTGGCTGCAAGGCACATCAGTAACTGCAGGTTTCTTAGATTTTTCTATAAAAAAGTCACAGAACATCACACAGGATTAAAAACTGGATGTAGAGATTTCTGTGGCCTAGTTCTCCAACTCAGATATAGTACAGGTTGATCACAGTCAGTCATTACTGGTGCCCTATGCAATATACCCCACCAAAATGTTCAGAGTTTCCCACAAACAACAGCATCAGACAGGCTATGGAGGCCTGAAATATTCTTGCAGACTCTTCAACACACTGTATGCAATTCTGGAAAAAGATATGTTCTTACAAAATATTTAAAACATAAGTTATCTATCAATAGCAGTTGCACCTCTCTTATGCCTTAGTTTCAGAGGACATGACCATTTAATCTCCATTATCATTCTACAGTGATACTGTAACTTTAACAATCCATAGAGTAACAGCTTTATTAAGGAATGTCACCAAAAAAGTCATGTATGAACTCTCAATACTGCATAGTCTCTCTCTTTGAAGGGAATTATATCTGGAGAATACTTCCAGTCAGCTGAGCATTACATTTTACTCTATGTTGATAGAAGACTGTAGGGTGGGCACATAGCCAAATTCAGGGGCTCAAGGCATGCTCAAGTGAAGAAGGCAGCATGTCCCTCAGAAGCAGAGTGCACCACAGAGACCACAGGAACTGTTTCCTGCAGCAGCTCAAAAATTATCCAATTAACCACCTTCATATCACACACATTTACACGAATTCCACACAGAAAGAGTGACCAGATTAAAGAATTAATAGGATGGGCAGCACCCTGGTTTAATGGCAAACCATTTTCAAAAATCAAACTTCCTTCTTCTTAAGGATGGAAAAAAAAAAAATCTAATTTTAGCCACAGGTTCATCACTAATGTCATCAACTTTTAGCCAGAATTTTTTCAGTAGCCATCCAAGGCGCTGGTAATAAGTCAGCAGGATGTATTATGTTTCCCAACTTCTCCTTAACCAAACCGAAACGAACATGGGAAATTTCGGGGAGAACAACGCTAGCAGATGTCACTCCTCCCCCAGCCCGTTCCCGCGGCTCCCCCATCCCGACAGAGCAGGCGCCGCTCCGAGCGGAGCGCATCCCGCGGGGGCGCGCCCGCCGCACGTGAGCGGCACACGGCAG
>VYXF01000691.1:834082-846523 GCA_013397295.1 Polioptila caerulea
TTTTTTTTGTGGGGGGGGGGGGGGGGGGGGGGTTTGTTTGTTTTGTTAGGGCTTTGTTTAGTTTTGATTTGATTTTCTCAAAAATAACTCTATTGACCTGATTAATCCAGGAAGACACATTCTACATATTTTTTTTTTTGCAAACAACACTGCATAATAAGAGAGACCTATCTATAAATAGGCATACACTATTGAAAATACATATAGGACTGGGCTCTATGCCCCTAAATATGTGTCTTTACCCAAACAGAACATTGTATGATCACGAAGGAGTTCAAGCCAAGGTGTGGAAATACCTGACATTAACAAACAGGTTCCTTCCCTGCTTCTCACAGCCTCATTCTTTAATCTTACATCTTGGAGCTGGTTGTACCAGCAAAGGGGAGAACCACAACCTTCCACAGAGATAACAGATACCTGATACTCTGAGAAGAGCAGTAAGCAGGAATAGAGTCCAATTAGTAGTCAAACTCCTACCTTTCAATATGGAATAACTTCTATATTTTAAGTAGCAAATGTTTTTGTTCTCTATTGTTCAGTTCCAAAGCAGTTGCTGTTTTTGATATACCTTTTAAGTACCAAAGATTCCCACAGAAACGTATGGAAGTTGCTAACAATTTGGATGGTTAAGAAAGAACACAGCCCAAACAAAAGCCACCATCCTCTGCAATTGTCAAACAGCAACTTTTCCCATTACTCACTCATTACTTTCATCCACCCATCCTTCTGGGTGAGGAGGGATAAACATAGCACAGCCAGCATTAATTCTGCATCTGGAGACATCACTAGGAAAAGAACATGCATACACATGATACAAGAGGGAAGAGCTGAAAGTTCCAGAGATCACGTCAAGCAATATATTGTCTATTTTAATAGAGAGATATAAATAAACATGAAAACTACAAGAAACAGGTTTTAAACTTCTTGAAAATGTGAGAGAGTACATGGGAAAGCAAGATGGTTTAGTTTAATTTCCCTCTTCCTGAATGGTGACTTGAGTGTTTTATTCCTTTCTTCTACTCTCCTTGCATTAAAAAATACACTAACTGAGAAATCCTTCAAATTACATAACATGCATAACCACCTTTCCGAGGTAAGAAGAAGCAGAAAGAATGATTAACGGTGGATTAGATTCTATAGTACCTGCTGGTCTTACAAGACACTTTGGCCCTAGGTTCTCCTGCATCTATCACACTTCAGTCACACAATTTTCAGTTCTTCAAAATTAAAAAAAAAAAACAAAACATGAGTAAGTGCAAGAACTAAATAATTTCTGCAGAAGAAAAGTGCAAGAATTAAAAAGTTGCTGCAGAAATTGGTCTTTAACAAGACAATGGTACTGCTGGGAACAGGAAATGCAGGAAAAAAATTCCAACTTTTGAGTCAAGCAATCCTGTGATATTGGGATTAGATTCATTACAACTTTGCCAATAGTATTCCAATCCTTCTTTACAAAAATCTGTTTCTAGACTCTTTGCACTATCCAAGTGGGTAAGTAAAGAGAAAGTAGCTGCACCAAAGTAATCTATTTTCCAGTTAGAACAGAGTGGTCCTCCATAAGTTGTATGTTATGTTTTAGTCTCCATACCAGGTGCACAAATAGCAAAAAAAAAAAAAAAAAAAAAAAAAAAAAAAAAAAAAAAAAAAAAAAAAAAGGAAAAAGCTAACAAACAAAACAAACAAAAAAACCCAACTTTTGATAAGCCTTCATTTGGTGAGAAAAAGAGATAGCAGACTAAAACCAAAGAAATTTCCAGTTTATACTGGCAGAGATTATTAGAAACAGACCAATACTAAACTTAAGGAAATTCTTGTCTTAATTTTGGAATCCAATTTTAAATCCATACATATAAAAGTATTGCAGCAGACCTCTCGTCAGGGGTAGAAATGTGCCAAGACACAGACTCTCATCTAACAACGTGAAAAGGGTCCCAGTTTATTCTTCTTTACAGCCCTGCCATCCTGACTCTGACCACAGCAAGCTCCTGCTGTTGGCTCCTCTGCCAGACTCAGCCTGCTGGTTATTTCCTGCTGGACTCTGACTGCGAGGATCAGTCTGCAGACTCTGCCCACAGGCTTTTCCCAGCTCGACTGTGACTGCAGGCTCCAACTCCATCAGACCCAGACTGACCTCACAGCTGATCTTTTACAGCAGCAACTCTCCTCCCTGTTCCATTCTTCTGTGTCTCCCTGGGTCACTCCTTCTTCCCCAGAACTCCTCAAGGTCCTCCCTGAGCAGCCACCCCACCCTTTTATCACACTTATCTTTATTAGTCACAGCTGCGACCCATTAAGGGCAAGGCTGCTCCTCTTCTGGTAATTGGTACAACTGTGACTTATCAGGGGCAAGGTTGCCTGTAATGTCTTCTTCTACACCTACAGAATCCCACTCAGATGAGTAAAGCTACTGTCAGCTGATGGTGTTGGAAAACATATATGCCTAATTAGGAACAAACTATTTTGGTTCAAGTGGAGAAACGTCCACATTACAAAATCAAAACAGAAACAGATACCAGCGGACATATTTGCAAAAGAAAGCTATGATTGAATGGATACCACAAATAAAATCACTTCAAAGTCTCCAAGGGTTTGTCTCTGGATCAAAATGGAGATAGCATGAGTTACACCATGATGCTGTGAGATTTCCATTTCAAAGTTGACAGTGTGGCACATTTTTATACCATGAACTTGCCATAACCAAAAACCACCACAGGGTTATGGATTGGGATTTATTTCTAGTAATGATTATACTGGCGAATCTGACAGAGTCGTTCACTTGATTCTGTTTGAGTAAGATCACTGTGCTATATGTGGGTCACATGTGCAAGATTCTGTCCCTTGGCAAGATAAGGCTGAATGAATTCTGTAATAAAAAGTGAAGGGTAAAAGATCTAGTCACAGATGATCCTGTGGTTTTAAGACTTAGTCACAACATTATTAAAGAAGACTTCATATCAAGACATAGAAAAAAGGTTCATGAAGCTTAAAATACTTTTGCTCATAAAACTTGTGCAAACTAATTGTATTTTCTCTCTAAGGAGGAAAAAAAAAAGCCCACCACAACAACAGCTTCATTGATTTTAATTGGGATAACTTGATTTATATGACAGAACCCAGCGAAAAGGGGCCTGTCATAACATACATCATTATGGATCAGGACAACAGGACAGAGAGATAAAATACAGTTTACAAATTGAGTTCAGACAAGTAGCAGTAACCAACAGAAACTACTTTATTCTCAGCCCAGAACTCTTGAGAAATATGAATAGTTAATTCTCACAATAAAAGGAAATATCCAGATTAGCCAGCCAAGTTTCTAGCATTTTTCCTGAATTTGTCAGTTGACTTAGACTTTGCTAGTAAAACAAGAAAGAAACAACAATTAGGCTGTACTTTATAAGAAGGGTTTGTTTGTAAATAATTTTTAAAGCAATGCTATGCAGTAAGAGAACCTGCAAAATTTGACAGTCTGAGAACCATGTGTCGAAGATGAGGTTATGCAGTAGCAGTCATGTATGGTTATAAGCAGTGTCCATTGGCTTGTTTAACCTTATGTCAATTCATTAACCTCCTATTAAAATATTTATTGATATTTCACTAAGATTTTTAGTAATTAAAGCTTCTCTTTCTTTTCTTGAGGATGTGATACACAGTCAGGAAAGGTCTCATCTGGCATCCCAGACATGGTACTGAAGCCTTGCAATCTCAAAATGCAGTTTGACACACACTTCAGATACAGCAGCCTGGATACAGCATGTGGAGCTTCCTATGGAAAATCCTAACCACCTTGGACCTAATAGCTAACTTGGATACTTGTCTCCTCTTTTTTTTTTGATCTTACAGTAAATACAAGTCTGACTTTAAATTATTTAGAAAAAAAAAAATTAACCTCTTCACAATGTGGGAAAAAAAAAGCTGGTGAAATAACCTCAAAGGGGCAGCAGCATGATGAGTATTTCTGCTTATTCCAAATTTTACTTCTTATAAAAGCACAGCAAGATGTTAAATACAGTTCTTCCCTACTGTTAATTTTTCAATAAAAATGTTACTAAAGCTACAGAACTGTCCACACTGTCACAAACAGAAAAAAGTTCTAATTTGAAGGTTACCACAAGTCTGAAAATCTTTTGTTATCTGGAAATTTTGAGGGTATCTGTTTTATATTAACATTTATAATTGTTCTGTTTAAGCAGAAAAGCTAAGACCAAAGCCTTTATCAACTGAACAGGTGAGCAAAAAAGATGACGAATCTGATTTTGAGATGACACTGATTTTAGAGATTCTCTTTTAAGCTTAATGACCAGTTATATATAATGAACATATATATTTCATCATACTGGCCCATAAACTGACACATTGAAAATAATATTTTCAAATGGTTATCTACGAGGAAGTTTATTAGCATTCATCTTCTCCGTTGAGTGAATGGAAATGCATGTTAACTCTCTTCTACATTTACCATTCCAAGTTGTATTCACTGCACAGTATATTAATTTGTCTTTCAGTGGAAAGATAAGTAAATGTGTTTGTAAAAAGTTTGCATAATGATCAGTTCTTTCTGCTATTTATACTGGTTATGTTAAAATATAAAGAAAGTCCTACCTAACACTTCTAAAATGTCATTCACCTGCAAATTTCATGACATTTTACATATATTAATCAATTAAGCCCTACTATACCCATCTCAATTAAGCCTTAATATCTCAATTTTACAGTTAGTTACACTGAGGATAGCTTGAAAGGCTGGTTGTCTTGCTAATACCACTCAGGACTGGGGATAAAACCCACAAATTATAATCACTTCTCCATGTGTAATTAAAAATTAAAAGTATTTTCCCTCTTGTAGAATGGAAAGTGTAAAAATAAAAGGCAAAATCAATGGACAAAATTGTGGGCTCTAACAGGACTTCTATCTTTTCTTGTGGAACAAATTATTGCTTTACAAATTCTTGGAAAGAGGTGAATACGTATGATTAAGAGATTTCTGCAAGAACTTCCACAAGCTGTGGTCCTGCAGATCAAAGCAAAAACAGTGGCCCAGAAGTACAGCCCATACCAAACTCTCCCCATTCCTCAAGCCAGGCTAAGCATCTCACACTGAACCGTTTGGAGAGGTTTTTACAGCTGACTCCCTTAAATAAGTCCAGGCTACTTTATGCTTGTTTTAACAAAAAAAATCAATGTATCCAATCAACATAACCATATAGTTTAACATCATATTAATTCTATCTGATTTGCCAGTCTAATGCCACTAGAAAATAATTTTATTTCAATTTTATGATGTGCAAAATAAAGGTCCTCCTGTTTACCCTGTTGCTCAGGTACTATAATTATGACTGATTACAAAACAGCAAACCTAAATGTAGCCCTTCTTTAGCAAGCATAACTGCATAACTTTCCTGTATGCTTTTAGTACTAATATCTAGTACTCAAAATTGACTGGTTTAAATGTGCTTTCTTATTAATACCTTAACTTATAATCTTTTATTGCTTTTAGTCCTCTAACTTAGTATGGAAACAACTACAGGTTTCTCATTTTTTATCAGACTACTGCATGTTCTGTGTGGGTGAAAAAAAATAGTTACTTTGCTGTATTGTGCTGCTACCATACCTCTCAAAGGGGCCAGTGACAAATCATGATCTCTTGGCATTGTGTCTTGCAGATTTTGCATCAAATGAGGCAGGGATGATGCAGGGGTGATATCATTTCATCTTCATGTTCTATCCTCAAGACTGTCATCACATCCATGAACTAAACAACAGAAACAAGAGTGTGGAGGCAACCTCTCTTCTGGGACTTCATTTTTTTCTATGCCCAATCTTGCATGCTTTATGTTCTTTTTTTTGAGAGTCACTAAGTTTGAAATTGACATTCTGAGCCAGATACTGAAGAGTACCCCTATAATGCCCTGTATTTCTTCCTTTTAAGAGAAGGAAGCCCCAGCTCCAAGTCCTGTGTATGTGGAATGGGCTGATTTCCAAACTGGCCCTACAACTGTTCCTCACCACCTCCAGCCATGGGCCATTCTAGTACTGTGCATATCTTGTAATCACTTAATCAATGCTTCATGTCAAACACGACCTCTCAGGTGTGCTCTGTAAAAGCAATCTGCCCCAATGTATCAGTCAGTGACAGCTCCCAGCATGCCAAAAACCTGTTAGAGGACACCTAGAGGACAGCCATAATGCTGTGGTGCCTGGCAGCCCCAGATGGTTCAAGAGGGAAAATCATCCTGGCATAAGGGGAAGTCTGGAACACCAGTTTTCTACCCCTGCACAGTCTGTATCAGCTAGAGGATCCTGAGGCCACGCAGCCTCCCATCCACTCCAGTGCAACAGATCTTTTGTTATCCTACTGCTCACACTGAGGACAAGTAACTGGAGAAATCTGTAGCTGTTAAAAGATCTTTTTTTTTCCTGGAGTACTTAATAATATTCCACAAGCAAGCACACATAGGCCTTCTGGGAAGATATAAGGGCACTACCAACATCCTTATCTTTTCAGTATGTAGCTTTCAGGGGTCTCCTTCAAGATACTCATCTCCATGGTAAGAAGCAGCCATGCCAAGGTGCCACCAAGTCACCTCTTCCTGTGTACTACTGAGAAACTTTTCCTCAGCACTGGCCTGGGCTACTTCTAGCAAGCCAGATCTCAGGTCTCATTTTATACCTCTGTGTCCCCACACAGGTATAAAATCATAATAACATCATATTCTTGTTTAGTCATTTGTTAAAAGTCGGAAAGCTGAAAAATTAAAGGCCACATTACTTTCAGACAGATTTCTACAATTTGGTATGAGACATAAAATGTGTGGCGCACGTCTGATGGCACTAAAGGGACACATGAGTATCCAAGGCCTTCTGGATATTGGTGTACCTCACATGAATAGAGAAAATGAAGCCCAGCATGACTCTGTATGATCCCAGTGCAATAGCCAATCAAGTGAACTGCCTGCTAAACCAGCCTCAAACTTTCTGTTAGCAGGAAGGAAATTATTTGTTCAGGGGGAAGCCTAAAAGTGAACAGTGTATGCAAGCAAAACCTGAGAGCATCTTAAATTGACAGTGTAGGTACAGGCTCTGGTAGGCTTGGCACACCTCCAAGTCATGGGAAAGCTGAAGAAAAGCTTTTTACCAGCTCAAGCAGTGACAGTTCACACTCACCTGGAGCAGACACACTGGGTTCAGCACCACTGCAGCCCACAGTGTGCCTGAGCTATGTTCCCTCCTTCACCTGAGATACTTGTTCTCTCCATAAATCTCTATCATTTAAGGATGCCCCACTATTAGGGAAAACAGAGTTCATTAAGGTTCCTCTCCAACTCATTGGCACCTCACAATTCACACACAGAGGTGAAGGGAGGGCTTTTTCACTTTGAAAGCATGCAAAATTTGTTTTACTGCTTGACTTGAAACAAGAAAAAGAGCTGAACTGGTTTTATACACATTTTCATAATGCAAGACACTTGCAGTGTTTAGGGTATAATAAAAGCACTCAGGTTAGTTCAGTAATTTGCACAAGTCATTTCAGTTATGCTAGAAATGTATTATGACCAAAATGTTATTAGAAACCAACTCCCTGAAAAACACTAACTACTGAGAAATTATTTTCTCTATTTTTATAAATTATCCTAGTGTTATTCCTCTTCCATTACTGACAATAATACCTGAGTGACATGCATTATGCATTAAATATATTTATGATAATTCAGATCTATTTGTATTAAACAGTGATATCATATATTCACTTAAGATTTAAAAATGTTAAAGTTGATAGCGTACATATCGGAATATCATAGATTAGATTATAGTGGATATCTTCAGGCAATTTTATTTTATATGGAATAGAAAGGCAGAAGACTAAGCATTTTTAATCCAAAAGCTGTGCTCACAACTGACCTAAACTGACAAAAATCGAGAACTTCATATCTGAACTTGTCACTTACAGGTGAAGCAAAAATCCTTAGCGGGAAAAGGGCAAAGAATCAAAGTCATCCATAGTATATGAGCAGAAGTAAAAAACTCAAATAACTTTACATTTGGAAGCTAAAACATGGAGCCAGTAACCACCAGCTACTCTCTAAAAGTCTGTATCAAAGATGTTGCCACTCTCCAGCTGTTGAATAGTGAGAAGAAGTCCCATCATACAACTGGTATTTTTGCAGAAACAACAGAGAGGATATGAATGAACTGTTCTCTAATTATTCTGGCAAGGCAGGGGAGGACATTCTGCACTTCATTCTCTGGTGTCATCAACTTGATGTCTTTATAACTGCTAAATTAATTTTTCTGTACTTCAGGAGCCTGTTTCAGTTCTTAATCTTCTAAGGATGAAATTCATCCTGCCTTTCAAAGTCTTAGGAAGTCCCCAGTGCAACAGATCTTTTGATATTCTAGTGCCCAGGTTAACTGGAGAAATCTGTAGCTGTTAAAGATCTTTATTTTTTTCCTGGAGTACTTCATAATATTCCACAAGCAAGCATACACAAGCCTTCTGGGAAGATATAAGGGCACTACTGATAAACATTTGATCTATCTAGAGACATGCAGCCAAGACTGTGTACAAAATACCAAACCATCTTTAGCCCAACACTCCTCCAAGAGGTAGCACTTTTTGTGTGTGTGTGTATACTACAAACATAAATATACCCTACCCTGGATTGGGTATTTTGGCATCCCATGATTATTTACTGTTCACTGTAAAAATGTTACTGCTTTCATTACTCCATAATAAATATATAAATAGAACTACAGACTGCCACAGGAAAGAACCGTATTTCCTTTCAACTTTTCTCTCCGTTACACCAGGTTGCTCACCCAGAACTCAGCTGAACTAATCTTGTCCTTTGCTACTGCACACAGCAGAGGTTTTCATGCCATCCTAGTTCACAGAAATCTCAAATGTTGGCCAAAATAATCAAGATGAACTAATCTCCATATCCACAACTGAGCTCCAGTTGTCTTTATTGCACAAATGATTTTAAGAGCCATATTGAAAGGTTCTGGCCAAGAACAGCTTTTACCTTCATGATAAAGGTCCCATTACAGTTCCACAGTAGTTTATATGAGTGCTGTAACTAGAAACATGCCCTTTCAAAAAATCCTGTCTACTTTACATAGTTTTCGTGATGAGTAACAAAAACTGGCATCCAGGTTCTTATTTCTTCTCCTTTGGTTTATGAATATTACTTATTATTAATAACAGAGACAAACGGATACCAGCAGTCCAGAGAAAGTGAAGCACCTTTTTTAAATGGGTTGTAATGTTTACTGTTTTTCTTAAATATTATCATTTCAGTTCAACCATCCCTCTTTCTTATTAACATACTTTGATATTAAATATGAAGGCATCGCACTTAAATTTGGGAGGTTCCCATTCAGATCATGTGGGAATGTGGGAATGAGACAATGGGTGATTACTGAACCAAAATAGCTGCTTACTACTGTGCAATTGTTTTCATATACAAATAAGTGAGAAAATTTCATCTTTCAGTTCACAGAGAGAAGGTGCAAGCCCTAACTGAAGTAGCCACAATGCCATTGTATTATCTCTGTCTTAGAGCTATTCAACCAAATCATACTCTTACCCAGAGTTAATAAATTACATTTCAAAAATGGTGTTTTGCTAATTGATCTTCCCCTTGTATATTAATGACATTCAAACAAGACTACCAGTGCAATATAATAACGGCATTTGTGCCTTTGTCCTACTAGCATAATTATTCATGATTTCAAGGTCACAGGTAAAAACGTCACGTTGTAAACATATAAAGTAAACAGTAAGAACACTAACGTCAAAGATTATAGAAATATGGCAGCTACTAATTCAAAGAACCAAACGTCACCATGGCATGCATAAGTTGTATTACATCATTTCATAAATTAAAAAATTAGGAGGAATATAAAACCTTGATGATGTATGTTTGTTTCCAATGACTGAGTAATGCAAAACATAGAACTTGCAGCAGCACCAGCATATTTAATTCCGACAAGAAATCATGGCATTCAAACAGGAATGAGATGATCCTCTTGATTTGACTATGCTATTATACAGCAAGTCACACCGCATAATGTCGGAGCTTTTCTACAGGCAGTGTGAGATTATGTTCTTGTATTTTTCTGCCATGGTAATGCACTAGAGCATTTACTGTCTTATCCTGATTACAACTCTTTGTAATGGAAAACTAAATACCAGGACTCTGTTTCACAGATACGGAGACGCAAAATATAATTGAACACTGTTAATGGTAGACCTGGAAATGAAACTTAAGTGTCGCTAACTCTGTCTAGTCTCTGTTCTTCAATGGCCACAGTTTAAGAAGTTTACTCGAACAGAATTTACCGTAAGGACTTGTGTCTTTAATCTCTACTCATAACACTAAATGTAGTGCATTTATCAGAGCTAGGAGTACCAGAAGGAAACTGGTCAGGGAAAAAGCCTCTTCACACTCCCATGCTACTGCCTACTTTGTCATCCATTAAGGATATGAACTTCCTGTGAATGATGTAGAAAAAAAGGAAATAAATCTGTTTGGGGTGGGGGGAGTTCATGGGAAAGAAATTCATAAAGCAGAACACTCTGCTCAGTTAATGAAAAATAAAAAATTACAATTAGATGAAATAGCATCTGTGCTTAATCATTCTCAGCAAACATGCAAAACTCCCCTTAGAAAGTACATTGAATTTAGAACAAGTTTTCATTGTTCGGGTGTTGAGAGTAGTGATCAAGAAGAAATGCTGCTACAGGCATGTGTTTGGCTAATGCCTTTTCTTTTAAACATGGGAAATTTTGCAAGTAGAGTGTGTATTATTCCTTCATACGTAACCCTCAAATGTTCCTTTTGTCATCTTGTAAGACTTTTAACTAATCATATAAGTTTTTCCCTGCCACCTTACCAATGGCTCAGTCATTTCATCTCACTTGACCACAGTGGCTGTGTGTGAACTTTAACCTGGACTTACATTTTCTAATATTTGGCACATTTCCTTACCATCTTTTCTTTCCTTACCTCCAGGTAAGCCACATAGCACAACAATGAGCAAAGAGGTAAGAC
This sequence comes from Polioptila caerulea, assembly GCA_013397295.1. Classification (NCBI taxonomy): domain Eukaryota; kingdom Metazoa; phylum Chordata; class Aves; order Passeriformes; family Certhiidae; genus Polioptila; species Polioptila caerulea. The sequence continues at coordinate 845,137 of VYXF01000691.1, forward strand.
TCCAGTTGAAATGATGTAATGCTGAAAATTAAATTTACACACAAGTGTTCTGAGTCTGGGTCATAGCTGGGTCACTCCTCTGAGTGGGAGGCAATCCAGCAAGGAGCACTGGATAATGATTTCTCTAAGCTGAGGCCCCTTTCAAGAAATATAGCACAAAGCTTTACCTTGATATCTGAATCTAATCTGATTCAATGTGTGTAATTACTGATATTTGTTGTGTGGTAGTAAGAAGTGATATTATTTTGTTATATGCTGTATTATGTCTCCTGTTTCTTTCAACCTACTAGCACCCAGAAATAAGCTTTCTAGTATCTGAACCCTTACCCAGAGATAGTGGTTTAGATAAGGACTGGCTGGCTGAGGCTTTTCACAAACACATATTGTTTAGAGTTGGGGGGTTAATTCTTTTTCTTGAACAAAGAATGGAGTTTGTCTTGGTTGCTTAGGCACAGCTTCATATGGCCAGTGCTATTTTTTTTTAGCTGTATTTATCCATTGTGTTCATTTGCTTGCAGGTATAGCTATCACACACTCCTACATAACTTTGAGATGAGCTTTTCTATAATGGCTTCTAAGCAGGTTCCATCTTGGGATGGTAGGAAGTGTCTGCAAAACATCTCTGCTCACATACAGTTAAGCAGGCCTTCAGGGGAGACACAGGCCCTTCTAAGCAGTCCAGGCCGGTGCAACAGGCTTTGCAAAACATCCAGGAGTCTTAAAAACACAATCACATCAAAAGGTAAAGCAACCCATATAATTTCCTTCTGTTGTGCCAGTTGTCAGCCTCCTGCATGTTGCGTCGCCTGTGATTTTGCACTCTACCTGCAAGGTTTCCTGCTGCCACCTGACAATGCTGCAGCCAGCCACAGGCTGGCAACCACAGCACCAAGAGAGCGACTGTCAGGGCCATTTTGCATGAAGTACACGAAGCTCCTACCCAGCGAAGCCCTAATGTGTTGATTTACAGAGTCCTCTTGGCTGACATGGGAAAATGAGTCTGGTCATGGTTGATTTAACATTTTATGGGCAAGGAGTCAGTCTGCTATAGTAAGTTTGGACTAGTGCAAATATTTTACACATTTACACACAAGTCTGCGGGAAAAAAAATACTCAAGATACTCTGTGGTTTTGATTCTCACATCCCTCGAGCTGTACTGAAAATAACGTGAGTTTCAATTAATTAAATACAAAGGTGTACGTTACGGGTCAGACCCTCAGGCTGAGTAAGCAGCTCCCGGTCAGAGGGCGCAGCCGCTGGAGAAAGGAGGGGCTCGGCCAAAGGCTGCGGAGCTCGGCCGAAGGCTGCGGTGGGGCGGCGCGAAGAGGCGCGGGAGCACCGGCAGGAGCCCCGCGGAGGGCCGGGCACGTCCCGCCGGCCCCGGCC